>APFE030279820.1:66012-84459 GCA_000404065.3 Pinus taeda | reverse complement strand
TATATCTTCCTCCAAATCCCCATGGAGAAAGGTTGTCTTTACATCTAACTGCTCAAGATGCAAATCTTCAACTGCTACTAGACTTAAAATAGTTTTCATTGAAGTCACTTTAACAATAGGAGAAAATATTTCATCAAAATAAATACCTTTCTTCTGTGCAAACCCCTTCACCACAAGTCTAGCTTTGTACCATTATTTTCCTCCATCTTCTTCCTTTAGCCTGTAAACCCATTTATTCTGCAATTTAGTTTTACCTGTAGGCAAGTTGACTAAGTCCCAATTCTGGTTATGCATTAAGGAGTCCATCTCTTCTTCCATGGCTATCTCCCACTTCTTCTTGCTTTCAACCTGCATTTCTTCTATTATCACTTAAAATATTTCAAAGAAAAAGGGTAAGGTAAGGAATAATTGGTCTTGGTCATTCTCATTGTTTCTTTTAAGGATAGAGTCTTGTTCCCTTTGTTAAATATGGTCAACAATCTTGTTTTACCCACCATTGGTCCCACACTTATTCAAAGTGTCATGTGTTAAGGTTGTTTCAAAAATTACATGCACTATGAAATCAACTAGGAGTTTTCGTAGCGCAAACTCACAAAAATACACTATGTGCGCTACGAAACTGCTAAAGGTGACAATTTTATTTTTTGAGGATATACCTTGAAATAAAGAGGATTATTTTGAAAGGGATGTTGCTGAAAAGGTGTAATAAGATCATTTGAGAAGGTTTGAGCCCTAATCAAAATGAAAATTCAAGAAATGAAGACATATACACATACCAAACCTTGCGCTACGAAATCATTGAAGCAGCCTTTTTCAGGAGAAAAACTGTTTTAGGTAGTCAACTTCCAGGAGGTCTCTAGAACAATTGAAAGCATATTTTGGGAAATTGAAAGAGGTTTTTATTCCTAACATAATGAAATAGAAAAAACTCTTTCAGTTTCTTCAAATACATTATGCGCTTGGAGAAATTGGTGACTAAACTTGCGCTACGAAACTACTGTAGGTGAAAGTTTTTCACAAGCATATTTCTCTGTTTTACACCTGTTTTTCAAAGACACATTCTGGGAGGTAGGGAAGGTGTTTCAAACAACCAAGAGAGGTTTTTGTTTAGAATGGATTGGTTCACAAAAGCCTCCTTCAAGTTTTCCAAATACATTTTTTGTGAGAAGTTATGATCTCTGTCCCAAGACCCATTTTTCAGCTAGAACAGAGCAAGGAACAGCCTCCTAGTTTCCAGGAACAGTAAAAGGATGAGTCATAAAGGGCCAGCTGGAGGGTTATGAACACTATAAAATTCGAATTCATGGAGTTATAGGTGTCATATGGAGTGTTTAATTCCTAGATAAGGTTGTTTTAATCATAATGAGGAGTTACACTCCTAATTGTTTTAGGTCTCTAGGACTGCCAATTAACAGTCAGTTTCATTTAATAATTAGTTTTAGGTGTCAATAGGTGTTCATAATAGGTGAATTTCGAATTCCCCTCATGTTGGAGGAGGATTCTCAAGTATGTAAAGAGCTCTATATATATCAGAACATCTGATGTACAAAGGGTTGGAAATCTATGGAGAAAAGCTCTCACATTGTGCCATTGTAGAAGATTATGCTTTTATGAATGCAGGCTTTGTCTTTACTTCTCAGGATTCAGAAGGAGTTCAATGGTGAATTTTTTATGTTTTTTCTTATTTCCTTATGTGCAGTAGTATAAATGTATGATACTTAGAACTCATTGACATGCTCTAACTTCCTTCATACATTCATGGACTGTGTTTTCCTACATGTCTCCATGTGTTAACTGATATATTGAACTTTGATGCCCTGACTTCCATGTTTAGCTGATACTGCTATCATACTAAGATTTTCTGACTCCATAAGCCCAATGGATGTTTGTTGATTGTGTTTCAACCACTTACACTTCTTCATTTGTTCAATAGAGTTAGCCATCTAATCCATTATCAATATCATTAATCATTTGAGAGAGCCCTCTCAGGCTGAGGAGGCTAAGCCTCGGCCAAAAGCTTGGTTTGAAATAGTTACACTGAGATAGTCTGATCAGCAGCCTATCAGGGACCTATTTTGGTGATAACAGCTTCTTCATAACATTGGGGTTCACCAGAATCAGTCAACAATAAATAATATAATGAATGAGAGTATCGTTCAGGGGGTATACTTATCCTGGTAGATCTTCTAACACCACTTTCAAGTGTTTGTGATGCATGTTGCTATTGTGACAATTGTTGTTGTTGTCGTTGTTGATTATTATTATTTTCAAGCACCTTTATTTTTTCAGTGATCTCATCAAGAACTCTGTATTCCTTTTCTTCTTTTTCATGTTTCTTTTCCTGTAACTGATTCTTATACAAGACCTTTTCATTGAATATTACATCTCTGCTCCTAATGATTTTGTGATTTTCATAATCATATAAGCGATAACCAAAATCATTAACACCATATCCAATAAAGGTACATTTCTTTGATTTTGCCTCAAGCCTTGTTCTATTTTCCTTATTAATATGGACAAAGGCCTTACAACCAAAAGGCTTTAAAAAGGAGTAGTTTACCTTTTTACTTGTCCATGCTTCCTCTGGAACACCACCATCCAAGGAACTTGAAGGCCCTCTGTTTATTAGATAAACGGCAGTATCTACAGCATCTGCCCAAAATTATAAAGGAAATTTTGCATGCAATCTCATGCACCTTTCACGCTCCATGATTGTTCTGTTCATCCTTTCTGACACACCATTTTCTTGTGGTGTTCTTGGAACTTTCTTCTCTCTGTGAATTCCATGCTCTGAACAGTACCTATCAAACTCTCTGCCGCAATATTCACCTCCATTGTCTGATCTGAGACACTTTAATTTCTTTCCCGTCTCAATCTCAACCAAAGCTTTCCATTTCTTGAAAGTATCAAATACATCAAATTTATTCTTAATACAATAAATCCAAGTTTTTCTAGTTGCATCATCAATAAAAGTAACATAATAACGAGAGCCACCGAGAGATGATACCTGAGCAGGTCCCCATACATCTGTATGCACAAGCTCTAATTTTTCGCTCTTCTTTTCTTTCCCAACTCTGAGAAATCTGAATCTCTTCTGTTTTCCATAAATGCAATTCTCACAGAAGTCCAAATCAGCATTCTTCAAACCCGGCAACAAATTCCTTGAGTGAAGAATCTTCATCCCCTTGTCACTCATGTGTCCGAGCCTATGATGCCATAATGTCGCATCTGCTCCTTTGGAAATTAAAGCATTAACAGAGTTAGAAATACCATTGCATAAATACAATGTACCAACCTTTTCGCCTTTTGCTATTACCAGGGCTCCTTTGGTGACCTTCCAAGCTTTATCTGTGAAAGTTGTCACACAACCTTCACCGCCTAACTGCCCTGTTGAAATCAGATTTTTCTTTAGATCTGGAACATGCCTTACCTCCTTTAGTAGCCATTGGTTTCCATTCTGCTGTTTTACAAGAACCTTACCCATTCCAACAATTTTACAGGTTTTATCATCACCTAAACGAACTTGTCCAAAATCTCCTTGAACATAGTCATGAAAGTATTTCTTATCAGGTGTGGCATGGAATGAGGCCCCTGAATCTACCACCCAGGAATCAGTAATATTTTCGAAAGAAAGAATCAAAGCATCTTGTAACACCTCACCTATCACATTTGCTTCATGATTGTTTTCTTGCTATGCATCTCCTTCTTTTCCCTTCAGAGATCTACAGTCTTTCTTTAGGTGTCCTTTCTTTCTGCATTTCTAGCACACTATCCCCGATCTGGACTTGGATCTGCCTTTCCTTGATTTACTGAGCTCTTTCCTCTTTCCATTTTTCTTCCCCTAGACTCTGCACTCAAAGCATTACCTGATGTCTCATCAGAGCTTTTCCATCACATTTCCTCACTAAGTATAGCACCGACAACATCATCAAACTTTAAAGTACTAGATCCAGAAACAGAGTTACTAATGGCCATTACTAAACCATTCCAACTTTCTAGGAATGAGCACAAGAATAACAGAGCTCTAACTTCATCATCAAAGTTTACCCCTATAGAAATTAACTAACTTGTAACAGTATTAAAATGATTTAAATGTTGTACAACAGATCCACCTTCTGACATCCTCATATTAAATAACCATTTCATAAGAAATGCCTTGTTTGAGGCCGAGGGTTTTTCATATAGTTTCACCAACGCCTTAATCAAACCCTCTATCAATGTTTCCTTCGAAATGTTGAAGGCGACCGACGCTGCGAGCCACAACCATACTGTTCCAAGTTCCTTTCTATCGAGAAGGTTCCATTCTTCATCTGTCATACCCATCGGCATCTTTGTTTTTCCGCCCAATGGTAGGTACAGATCTTTCTAATACAGATAATCTTCCATCTACATCTTCCACAGTGAGAAGCTTTGGCTATTAAATTTCTTGACCCTAAACTTACCATCTTCCTCCATTGCTCCCACTCGAACCAAGAAACCTTCTCTCCTGTGAATTTGCCAACCAAATAGACCTTCACCTCTGATACCAGTTGTTAGAAAATTATATATTACAGAGCAATGGAACACAGAATATTGCATAAATATAAACACAGAAAATGCATAAAACCAGAGAGACAAAAATATACGTGGTTCACCCAGTTTGGGCTATGTCCACCCCGAACAACGAGTCCTTCCTTTCTATTATCCAGCAAAATGAAGAGATAAAACCTATGGCAGATCCGCTGTAATTTCCTCTGTTTTCTCTCATAGTCTCACCTCTCTGTTTCTCGCTCAGAGAATACACATCTATTACACAGCCTCAATAAAATTCCCTCATATGAAGAGAGGGGTTGCCTTCTAGGACAAAAAACCCTAAACTAAATATAAGTTCTACCATCAGATCATCCACCTAATGATCGCCCCAGATTGACTAGAAATTACTATACTTTTACAAGGAAATTTTACATCTGTTTTTAGCTTCAGGGGCACTACCGTTGAAACCCCCGGTGGGGGACCGCTAGCCCCTAGACCTGCCAACCGGGGGGGATCGACCCCCCCTCAACCCCCGCGGGGGCGACAAGTCCCCCCCGCACCCCCTCGCGCGGAGGGGTGTACAAACTTCCTAGGGTATACATCCTGCTGAAACAAAAAACTCTAAATAATCATGCTCCACACCCAACACCTTCAGTGTCTTACCCAACCTTGCCATTACTTTGGAGGGAAAGATAGTACACATCGAGGTGGAGATTGTTGATGCTAATCTCAATTATAATCTTCTACTCAGACGGAGCTGAACCTATGCCATGCATGTTGTAGCCTCCTCCCTGTTCTGCATGATTTTTTTTTGCCATCAAGGGAGGATCGTTACAATCAACCAACTGTCTTTCTTTGCCTCTTCCTCCTTGGATGGCAATGTTCTGTATGTCAAGCACACTAGTGCTCCTTATGAGAGTGTGGGGGCAGGACTTCTTAAAGATCCTACCTTGATGATAATTATTCCGCTCGTACCTCCTTAGGTTGCCTGTGTCAACATGATCTTAGACAAATCTAATCCTTGGGTCATACCTTCACTAGATATTGTTGATACCTGGGGAGACGTTATGCCACTTAGTCCTGTCGAAATCAATTATGTGGAAATTGTTTCGGCCTTAAGTTTCGTATCCTATGATTTTCCTGTTTCGAGGACTTCTCTCGATACGTATTCTCAATCCTCACGGCTTGGTGCTTCGGAATCTCTTGATCCCTTAGCCGAGACTTTTCTTGCTGACGAGAGTATCATGAAAGTAATGTCACTAGAGGAACCACCTTGGAACGATACTCATCATCGTTCCTCATTCCTGCCTAGCCCAATGTTATGTCTACTTGTCTCAAATATTTCTCTTCTCAGTTTCCTTCCCTACTGCTTCAAGCAATGATCATGACTCATGAATTATGGTTGGAAGGAAATTTGGGTAACATTACCCACACAATGCCAATTGATATTTCTATCAAGCCTAGTGTCGTCAAAAATATCCATATTGAGGTAACTTGTTCTCTAGATGAGATCAAGGTCTATACTCATATGTTTCAAGAATTTCGTGATGTGTTTGCATAGTCATATGAGGAAATGCCTGGCATTGATCCTAGTATCATCGTGCATGAAATACCAACGTTTCCTCACACGAAGCCTGTTTGCCAATGGTTCCACCCAGTGCACCCTAGGAAAGCAGCAGATATTAAGGGTGAAGTTGAAAAACTTCTCAAAGCTGGATTCATTTATCTAATCCCTCTTACATATTAGGTGTCAAATATTATACCAATGACAAAGAAACAAGGCATGATCCATGTTTGCATTGATTACTGTGATCTCAATCGTGCCTATCCTAAGGATAACTATCCCACTCCCTTCATTGATCAGTTTATTGATGAATGCACTAGGAGAGATATTTTTTCCTTTATGGATGGTTTTTTCTAGTTACAACCAGATTAACATTGCATCGATCGATCAATAAAAGATAGCTTTTATCTATCCGTGGGGTACTTTCACGTACAAAAGGCTCCCTTTCGACCTAAAAAATGTTGGGGCTACATTTCATTGGGTGATGTCCTATGCATTTCACAACATTCACAACATCATTCAGCCTTACTTGGATGTCCTTCCCACTCATTCTCGTAAGTGTCATGATCACCCTATTCATCTTAGGCTGATTTTTCTTCATTGTAGACACTACAACATTCAGTTAAACCTACATAAATATGTTTTCTACATCGAAAATGGATGACTCCTTGGCTTTGTTGTCTCTAAGGAAGGAGTTCACCTTGATCTGCTTAAATTTGAGGCCATTTTTAATTCACCCCCTCTATATTCATTGCCCCAACTACAGAGCCTACAGGGAAAAGAAAATTTCTCTATTGTTTCATACCCTATTACACTGGGCTAGCTTTAGGATTTACTTGGTTTCTCAAGCAAGGAATGCCTTTTGTTTGGAATGAGGTTGCCCATAATTATTTCAATGACCTTAAGGTTTTCCTCATAAATGATCCTTTGTTACATCCCCCAAATTATCATCATGAATACTTCCTTTATCTAGTTGTAGCCTCTAGCACCATTATCATGGTGTTGTTACAAGATGATGATGAAGGCCATCAATAGGTTATCTATTACCTCAGTCACAATCTCCTCGACACTAAAACACATTATGCCCATGTCAAGAAGTTGGCTTTAGCTATTGTCCAAGTTGTTCAACACTTTCGACACTACATTCTCTTACGCACTACTACTGTGATTTCTGAATGCAACCCGATGACCTACATCCTAACTTGTCAGTTGCTGGGGGGAAATTATTCCAAATGGATTGTCATCCTACAAGAATTTGATTTGGTGTTTACTACTGCCAAATCTAAGAAACCACTAGTTTTTTCCGAGTTGATTTTCTCTCTTCCTTCTACGTCTCTCCCTGTTGACGCAGATGAGCAGCTCCCGGACGAGACTCTTTTTCTAATAATTACCCTTGACCTTTGGTATGGTGATATCATC
Source organism: Pinus taeda (assembly GCA_000404065.3). Taxonomy (NCBI): domain Eukaryota; kingdom Viridiplantae; phylum Streptophyta; class Pinopsida; order Pinales; family Pinaceae; genus Pinus; species Pinus taeda. The sequence goes on along the minus strand of APFE030279820.1, from coordinate 76,964 downwards.
GTGTATCTCTAGACATCCACGTTCTGGTCCACATTGACAAAGGATTATCACCGATGCATTTGGCATCACTCCCATCCCTGTCGTATTATTGGAGATACTTTATACCGTGTCAGTGTTGATTCAGTTCTTCGTCGATGTCTTACACTCGAGGAGGATGAGAGCATTCTCATTGACTGCCATTCTAGGGAATGTGGTGATCATATGCCTAGCTATCCTACTGCTCAAAAAAATCCTTCGTGCTAGTTATTTCTGGCCAGCCATCTTTAAGGATTGCATCCTTGTTGTTCGCAAGTGTCATGAATGCCAAATTTACCAGTGCAAGATGCACGCCCCGCCCACTCACCTACACCCCATCATTACCATTATTCCTTTTGCCAAATGGGGCATTGACTATATGACATGTAACCCTTGTTAGGCCATGGGGCATGGTTATATTATCATTGTTGTGGATTATTTCACCAAATGGGCCGAAGCGATGCCTACATACTCTGCAGACGGTAAAACAACGGCTCAATTTCTATTCAATCACATTATTTCCAGGTTCGGCGTACCTCAAGCCATTGTTACCGACCATGGCTCCCATTTCCAAGATTACATGATGGCTGAGCTAACCTCTACGTTGGGTTTGCACCATGATAGCTCAACCCCATATTACCCTCAGGCCAATGGTCAAGTTGAAGTTGTGAACAAAGTTTTGGTTACAATGCTTCAGTGCACTATTGGGATGCATAAGTCCAATTGGAATCTCATGCCCTTTTCAGCTCTGTGGACTTACCAAACCTTGAACAAGGATGCAACTGGTTTCACACCATTCCAGCTTGTCTATGGTCTGGAAGCAACGTTACCGATTGAGTGCGAAATTCCTTCACTCAAGCTAGTCATCAAACTTCTCCCCAAAACCTCACCTCAAGAAGAGTGCCTCTTGTATTTATAATAGCTAGATGAGACTCGTCATCTCACTGCTTTGGTCATCAAAGCACAAAATAAGTGAGTTAAGTCCCATTTTTGTCGGTCGGTCTCCCCTTGCACGTTCTCTTAGGTTGATTTGGTTTTCCTATATGATCAAGCTAATGATAAGTTGGGGCAGGCAAGTTTGAACCCATGTGGCATGGGCCCTATATTTTTAAATGAGTGTTTCAAAAAGGGTCCTATGAGCTAATTGATTATGAAGGTAATCCTTTGGACAAGCCCCGAAATGGGCTTTATCTCAAAAAGTACTATGCTTAGGTCATATTGCATGGTTTCTTGTGTACATTAGTGTGTCATTCATTTTTGTGCAGTGTAGTTTGGTCTGTTAGTTTTCAAACAACTTTCCTGTTTACCATGTTTTTCCATACTTTGCACATGTCTGTGACTCCTCACATCAGTTTCGCTGATGGTGCTTGTCATAGTACCCAGAATCTATCCTTCGCGGCATAGGCCATTTATGACCCTCATGGTGAGTTGATTGATCTTCAAGGTATTTGTTTAGGTCGCACAACTAATAACATTGTTGAATATAGTGCAGTCATCAAATTGTTGTCAAAAGCCATCACTCTTGACATTCGGGAATTGGTTGTCGACCTTGATTCACATCTTGTTGTCCTTCAATTCAACGGGTAATATTTTGGCAGAAACCCTCAGATATGAAGAATGTATCTATGTTTTTGTCTACTGGAAAGAAATTTTGATTATATTACATATCATCATATTCCTAGACACATGAATACATTGACAGGTGCATTAGCTAATTATGTGTTGGATAGACATTTACGAAACATGTGAAAAGCCAAAAGAAATCATTTGTACCATAGTAAGTAAGAAAATACAGCATATATATATATAATATATATATATATATATATATATATGGTGATATTGTTTGATACATCAAAACCCCAAAAAATAATATGTGTGGTCAAATAACATCGGCCGCTGTCAGGCCTCATATATTCATTGCGCGCATGCCTCAAAAATGTAAATGATGAACGTAGGAACTAATCAACATGGTGATCATGGTAACATGAAATTGCTCATGCAACACGAGTCAGCAATCAACGGATCCGATCTGATACCCCCACAATATGCCTCTAGTATTGGCGTGGGATGTCTCCCACTCGGGCATACTCTGGTACACCATGAGTTAACCCCTCAAGGTTCCTCGCAATGTCCTCCTCGTTGTCACTCCCCTCCTGATAAGGAGAGACATCAAACTGGTGAGTGACGTGCCTGGCTATCGAGGACATCCCAGTGGGACGCTCTAGTCCAACATCTGCATTGCTAAAACAAAATGCTATAAACACACATATATCAAAAACAATTGAAAAATTAAAAAATTAAAAATTGATTTTTCACCTTCATTGTCGAAATCCTCCCCATCTGGAAGCAGCATATCGGGATCTCCATGGAATTCGGTACCGTTGTACAGCCAATCCTCCATTACAATCAGTTGTTGTCGTAACCATGAAAAGAAGGCGAGTTTGTAGGACAAATGGTGGCCCCCAGTGATCTTAGGCATCAAACAACTCCAACGGACCATCCGTGGGTCTCGTGGCATCGGCTAATCTACCTCAGTAAGCTCATACTAGAATAGTGGAACCCACTCCAAGAAGAAGGTCACTAGTATAGATCCAAAGCAAAATTGCTTCAGATTCCCCGCCTTATCTTTTGACAGTTGGCATTTCATGTTGATATTCATGGCTTCTACCCAATTGAAGATTGTCGATGTCATAGAGTCGATAGAATATAGAAATTTCCACTTGTTAGTCTCATGCTCTGCTTGGGACCCAGCCACTCTGTTGATAGTCAACAGTAGCACTCTCATTGTCAGATCTCACACAGTGGAAATCTCAATCTTTCCACTCTTGGATTTGAGGGCTTCTGGGCAATGTTCGGTAAGCAGGATGGATATGCTTGCTCCAATTAGTCATGACCCATATAGGTTGATTGGTTCCCCTGTCCAGGACAGTCTTGTGACAAAATAGATGTCTGAAGTTTCCAACTCCAACTCCTCGTCACCAATGATAAATATTTCCTGATTTATGTCCCAGAGACTAATCAAGTATCAAAGTAGCTCAAGTTGAGCCCACAACCCTGGTGTCAGAAATAGCTTGAGGAGACCACAGTTCCTTAAGGTGTCCAAGCAGTTTGGATCATTCATTTCCTGGGTGTCCACATCTTCATGCTCACGTTCTTTCCAGTCTACCATTTTCGATGATTCTTTCCTACAAAAACCATGTATTCAAGTCAATAATCATTTTTGGCAAGTAAAAGTTGGATTCAAATGGTGAATTTGAGAGAAAAATGGCTTCTTTCTTTATTCACGACACTGGGACACCTGTTTTAAAAACAATTGCACTGACGGTGCGGTTGGGCGTTTTAGCAACCCTCTGTCGGTGCAATTCCGTTCTTGAAAATCACACCAACTGAGGGCAATTTTTTTTTGCAAAAACCTCCCTCATAAATACAAAAATTGGATAAAAATAGGAATAAATGGTATGAAAATGGAGCTTAGGGACTTGGCTCTTATCTGCAACTGGAAGCTCGGTGAATGACCTCTCAGATCTCCCACAATCTACTTCGAAAAATTAGGGAAAAAGTGGGTGAAAAGTTTTTCACAACAAGGTGAAAAGGTAAATGGTAAAAAATATTTACTCTTCCCGCATTTTACTTAGTTTTCATGAAATATTAGGGTTTTTAAGTATTTTTGACCTATTTTGCCTCAAGAATTGGATAATGCACTTTACCTTTTTTGCACAATGATAGGTGATGGATGTTTGACGATGGTGTTGAGTCACGTTTCAACTCTTTTCTCGACTCGTAAAACTCAAATGAAAAGATTGTTGAGTATTTTTCCCTTTTGACTCGTAAAAGAGAATAAAATGGGGGATCCAATTTCAAGCTCTTTTCCAACCCTTTAGACATGAAAAGGTTGTCGAGCTCTTGTCATTTTGAACTCGTTAATGGATGCGAAACTTCATGCACCCAGTATACGTTTACCCCTTTTCTGGGCTGGGATGCACTATTTATGAAAAAAGTACTCCTTGACTGAAATGGTCAAGCAGTTCTCTCAAGTATCATTTTCTACCTTTTTAGGCTCAAGAGACACAAATGTATGAAAAGGGACCATGTGGAGCTTTATTTTCCATGTCTTTTTCAAACTCTCTAGATATGAAAAAGATACCGAGTTGCACCTTTTTCGGACTCGTTAAAATATTAAATGACATCAGATTCGTCACCATGACGAACATGAGCTTCTCCTTCCTAGGGCTCATTAAACTTACTAGGTCGGATTAGTCTAAAGGATGAACTTACAGTGCAAGCATATGCTATCCCCTTCAAGCTTGTGATTAAAAAATAATTGGGGTACCTGCCAGGAATGGTGGGGAAAAGTTTGGAAATCCAATAAGTTGTGTCAGCAGCTCACTCTTGAACATGACACTTTTTCCTTCATATCGGGTTGGGATATCCTCCTTTTTGTCATTGACCTTCCTAGGTTGGGCTGCTTTTTGCCTTCCATTTGATCTCTACCACATCATCATCAGGGAAAATTTTAAGAACCCCCCCTAAATTTATAAGTATAATAAATGGGCGAATGTCCATGGTATATAGGAAAAATGGAAGGCGATTTTATCAATAATATAATATGTATATATACTTTTTTGGCGAATCTCTCACCAGGAATGGCGAATATTTTACCCAATCATAAAATCTTGTAAGATCTTGGTATTACCATGGGTTATCATAAACCTGGAGCTTAAAAATTACTTTTAATAATTTATTAAAATTAATAAAATTAATAGTTGATTTTTATTTTTTGTTTTCTTTCAACCAAGCTAAAATGTTTAACATGCATTAAATTACAACATCCATTTTTACTCTTGATCAAATATTTTTTCACTCTATGCTAGTTTGCTAGTTTGCATATCACGATATTTGATACCTCTCGGGGGTCAGTAGAACCAGAGTAAAGATGGATCTATGCTGGTTTAATTCCCCCATTTAAATAGGCTACATTCCAGGTGAATACCAGGGTCAATACCATGTGCCATTTTGGTGAATACCATGAGTCAATACCATGTGCCATTTTTATTTTTATTAATACTAATATTAGGGTTAATAATGTTTTTTGCATGGTATTAATAACAATCTATTCCATGGTATTTGTCCCATAGTATTATGCCCATAGGTTTCACCTAAATATAATGCATTTTTTGAGTGTTCGTAAATATAAGGTGACTTATGGAGTAAATATAAAAAAATGTTTTATTTGTTTACCATACCTCTCGTTTATTTATATTTTTATTAATTTACCATACCTCTTTAACCAATATGGTATTTGGCCCATAGGATTCAGTTAAATAAAACCTCTTTCTTGAGCCTTCATAAATAGAACTAGGGTTATGGACTAAATATAAAAAGAAGTTTTAGTTATTTACCATACGTCTAGTTTATTTAAATTTTTATTTATTTAACATACCTCCACTTTACTTATATTTTTATTTCTTTACACCCTTGTATGTATATAAGGTGACTTATGGAGTAAATATAAAAAATGTTTTATTTATTTACCATACATCTCATTTATTTATATTTTTATTAATTTACCATACCTCTTTTATAAATATGGTATTTGGCCCATATGATTCACTTAAATAAAACCTATTCTTGAAAATGGGCGAATGGATTCACTTAAATAAAACCTATTCTTGAAAATGGGCGAATGGAAGGTTGTAACTCCTAATTTCAAGGGCTAAATTTACCTTTTTTACCCTCTCCCTAAAAATAAGGTGGGCTATTTGAGGTGATTTGTAAAAATGTACTATGATACAAAATATTTGCCCACTAAAAATTTAAAACCCCTTAATTTCGCCAAAGGGCGAACATTCGCCCCTAAAATTTTCTATGATTCATCATGACCATCGGTCCTATGGATCCAAAAGCTACCAAACTTCTAGTCGTGTCACTGATATGTTCAAGAGTTTTCCTTCTGCATTTACACTTACCATTGATTCTCTGTATCATACAAAATCATTTTGCATCCATTTGTCTCATGTCGATGATGTGGGATACATTATGTCCCTCCTTCGGCACGGTCACTTCCTGTCGACTTCAGCTCATTATCTAGGAAGTAAACTGAGAGACCCCCTTCCAGTACCTTAGAGCTTGCATGCCCTAATGGCAAGTTCTTCACACTCGACGACAAGTTGACATCATTGGCTTTTGATCAGGTGATTTCACGGATGTTCAACTATAGTTCCTTTATTCACATTCCATGAATTGTGTTGATAGTACCTTGAGGACCATTGTCATTATTGGTTGTTTCTCTCACGCTTGTTAACAGTTTACATCATTGGCTGGTAATCAAGAAATTTTATAGCATGTTTTATGTCAACACATCTATTCACATGTTATAATTTGTACTTTGATCAGGTTGTGTTGGAACGCAAGACCCTGGGCCCAGATTCTAAAATTCCAGGTTGCAAGGCTGTGTGACATGATTTTTTTGGATATGCATGTCTCTTCTAAATGGATGGCTACGACCATACCATGAGTTGTCATACATGATCCCTCTCATTATTGGATGGCTGTGACCATACCTTGGTTTCGATATGATCCCCTTTATTGGATGGCTACACCCATGCCTGGATCCATTTTCATGATCATTCTCTGGATGTTTGTGTCCATGCCATGATTCATGTATCATTTGACAAAGATTTCAATTATGTATATGTATCTATACTTGCTTGCAGGTTTTTCAACAACAGACTCTGGTTCCCTGCACTAATTCATAAATCATTTCATCCCTCACTCTAGTTTATCCTTCACACTTTAGGGGGAATCTGTTACATAGCATTTTTTCAATGTCTCTATACTCCCCATTCCATGATCCTAGAGGACCTCTATAGTGAACCCTACATGCTTCCCCTTCATGAAGAAACTCTCATTATGTCCATCTTCATGAGCAAAACAATTCCCTTTTTATGTTTTTCCCAGTTTACAAGGTTGGCGCTAATGTCCAGTTCCCTCCTCACGCTGATATGCAGGGATTAAAACTTTCCCTAGCACCAACCAGAGTGACTGAGCCTTGCTCCAGTCATGTCGATCCTCTTATGGAAATTTTTTTAAATAAGGAGTCGAAGCTTCCAGCTCTAGAAGCTTCGTAATGGAAGTTTGGTAAATGGTTGGGTCAGATGGAGTCGAGGATGTCAGCTTGGGCTCTTTTCCCCTATTAGGATGGAACTACCTCAAGTGATAATACCTTCTCCCATGAGAAGAGGAACCATCTCCCATCCATTCATGCTATATAAACCTCCCTTTTTCCCAAGCACAGGCTAGTGATGGTGCGCTAGTGTTAATTAAGTTTGGAGTAATCAGCAAGTTATTCATAGTTGTAGCTCTCTAATTGTGTGTGAGGGAGAATTGTGAATTTGGTTTAGTTTGAGGCCATCATGGAATGCTAACAAAAGTGTGTGGGCACTCGGTTTTGTCAAAGGAGAACAACAACATCACTACAATGGTTGTAATCTCTTCTTAATTTAATATATATGCAACTATCGATTGATTTCCTACATAATATGTCATCTCACATTTTTATGGCTTAATGCTTCTTGACTTGTTAAGTAGGTTGACTTACAATTTGTCTATTATCACGGTTGTTGTCATGCGAAAAGAGTTAATCTTGCGGACAAAACCAACCTCCCTAGAAGCCTAAGACTTTCTAGTGACAAACAAGACAATTAAGAGCAATCCTTTTCTAAACATGCATTTACCATACAAGAAATCAAGTGTTTAGATCCTACCTGTAGTCCAACGTTGTTGTAGTAGTCCAGCCTCGTTGATCCGGATGAGCTCCTCCTTCACTTCGAAACCTGCATTCACTAAAAATCAAACGATTACATAGCACCTGAATATCCCATAAAATAAAACATATTCAACATATAGACCAAGGAGTATATGAAACAACTCATTAATAACAAATTGTTGAGAAGAATGGACTTATTTGTATTAATAGGAAACAAAAAGAACCATTACAACCTGAGCCTTGGTGTTGTGCAAGTTCCTCCCAGGGTCCAACAAGAGTTTTCCTTTACTTTGATAAGCTCACCCACTTCCAAATGAAACAAGAAAGGATGGGATCTCTCCTCACAAGCTTCTACAAGGAAGTCCTAATTCCAGCAGCATCTACCCTTTGGAATGTTCAGCTTTCAACCTCCCCTCCTTTGGCCCAATGCCTGTATTTATAATTCTCTAGAGGAATTTAATCAGGTCCACCATCAATGGGATAAGCCCCTCTTTGGATGGGGTAGCTCCTCTCTTGATGGGATAAGTTCCTCTTTCATATGGATACATGAACCATCTGGAGGCGCTCAATACACGTCAAACAATCTTCTAGAATGCTCTAGAAATGACCACAAGTAACTTTTTTAAGATGAAACTCGCGCCTTTTGACCTTTACAGGAGTACGCACCCACTCCTTTACATACAGAGTGTACAAGTACGTAGGTATTATGAACTTGGGTTGCATACACGCAGGTAAGGTTGAGAGGAACTACGTACCCAGAGATAAATAGATTTTTAAATACTTTCTCTCTTTCTTGAAGTTTGACATGGATATCAGAGGTATGAGACTTGCCAAGGAGGATAGTATGACAGTTGATGGAGCCATACTAACTGCAAATAGTCATGGTGACAAATTTTAGTGTAACAAAAAGCAAGCATAAGTCTGAGCATTTTCTTTCTTTCCTTCGGGATCAATAATGACCCCCCGGGGAGGAGTTATCGTAGCATTACCAATTGTCACTAGCAAGGATGAGTTATCACAGCATCACCAACTGTCACTGGCATGGATGGATGGGGACTTAACTAAATAACAAGCAAATGCACAAGAAAGAAACAACGACTAGGATAAATGTAAATACTAGAGATACACTTTTTAGGCCCCACTTCCTAGCTATAAAGGGTGCATTTACATCATGTGAATATGATCTATGAATAAGTTTTCAACCGTGATAAATTTTTTGGGTTGATAGCATTGGGTAAAATGATACTTTTCTAATAGCCATATAAAGTTTCTAGCAATGTTAAAAGTTCTTGCCCAAGCATCGATTCTCTCTCTACCTCCTCGACCTTACGACCTTTCAATTTTCCCAGTATGTGCCTCGACATTGTGTGTGAGAATTGTTAGTCAAGCCAAAATAGGTGGCCCATTGCGAATTCACCCTCTGACTTCTCAGGTTGAGCAGGCCATCCCTAAATGCCTAGGCAAATTATAAAAGATAAGTAATAGGTCGAGAAGTCATTGTGCATTTCCAAACACACTGAATGATCCTCATTTGAGAGTATATATGCATAACAACCAGTATAAACATGAACACAACACTTTCTATTTTTCATGTTTATTCCTGGATTTCTCTTTGTTCTCACACTGAACGAGCCTCATTTGAGAGTATATATGCATAATAACCACTATAGACATGAACACAACACTTTCTATTTTTCATTTTTATTCCTGGATTTCTCTTTGTTCTCACAAGCGATATATATCTTTATAGTGTTTAATGCCTTCTTAAACATTCTATAATTAAAAACATGATACAGAAATGGAACTAAAGGAGGTGGCCAAAGAAAAATCTCTCCTCGTCAAAAAAGATATTGGACCTCGTCAAAATCTCTCCTTGTCAAAAAAGATATTAGACCTCTGGAAGTTGGATTTAAAGAAAAGGAGGTGGCCAAAGCAAAATCTCTCCTTGTCAAAAAAGATATTGGACCTCATCAAAAAAGATATTGGACTTCTGGAAGTTGGATTTAAAGAAAAATCTCTGCTCGTCAAAAAAGATATCGGATGTCTGGAAGTGGATTTAAAGTTATTTATGGTAAAAGGCTCGATGCAATACATCCACAACAGTTTTTCATTTAAATTTGTATAGAAATCAATTTTAATATAATTTCTTATTCTTTGCCCAGAATTTTAATATGATCTTGGAAGCAATGCATTAAAATCTTCGTCGCACTTTCTAACACCATGCACTGTCTACGAAGTCTCTATTCACATTAATTAGCATATTATCTCCCTCTTTCGAGGAGCACAATGCAAGGCTCATAGACCTTTGGACCTTGGACCTTTGTTTGAATCTACGAATATCTCTTTCCCTTGAATTTTAGATTTTAGACCATATAAAGTTTAGTTTTGACCCACCATGGCCTACCACTGCTTACAAGCCTTGTTTAAGTCCAGTCTTTATTCAAAGATTAAAGACTTGATTTCTAGCCCTTTATGATCAATTTAGGGCTCTCAACCTTCTTTTCTCTCTTTTTCAAACTATTTAATGTCTAAAAACTGTATTCCCAAACTATCATGGTTACCATTTATTTTATTTTGCGAAAGGATTCTTTATATTAGTGTCCAATTCCACCACTCACTTGATGAAGTACTCCTTAATCTACCCCTTCAACTTTTTCCTATCCTTTTGTGTCTGCTAATTTAGGTAGCTCTACTTCCTCTATTCTCGTTTCCCACCTTTACCCAATAAAATTAATTTAAATATAGAATTGATAATTGAACACCTTTCTATCATCGATATTCATTCAGATAAAACTGGTAAATCATTGTTTTAACGGTTTTAAAAATATATCAAAAGTGGTAATTTATGTCTAATCTTGACAGTTTCAAACCGTTTCAAACCGTCAAGACTTGATTTTCCGTCTCAACCATGCAACCTCCAAACCCCTTAGTAAACAGCGTTCATAGGCTAATGCATGGAAATAATAGTGGGACACATCATCTCTCTCATAATTTTCTACGGTCTATCAGCTGCAATAAATAATCTTTCAAATAAATTAATTTTTCAAGAGCCAAAGTATTTTTATAAAGAGACGCCCTTATCATTACGTAGAGAATTACCGTCATCCACTCATATAATTTCATTAAGTATAACAACAAAACGATAGAGGTTCCCATCGGTATAGTTGCC
>APFE030279820.1:0-56743 GCA_000404065.3 Pinus taeda | reverse complement strand
AGAAACAAACAATCAAAGTCTATTATTGATTCCTTTTATGAAAATAGATGAGAGGAGAACCAAGAGGGCCAACCTGAGTCTTGCGCTCAATTTCCTCTGCTTCTTGATAAAGTTTTGCCATTTCCTCTTTGTCTGCTCAACTTTGAAAGGACCTGTGGAATCACAACAACAGACTACTATGCAAGAAACAATGATTTAAATTCATAAATAATGCAGGATCAGATGTGCATTAACCACATACAAGCATATATAAACAAGTATACAAGAATATGGAAGGAAACAAGAATATCTTTATTCAGATAAAAAGTAGCAAGAAGATTACAACCATGTGCTCTGACCCATCATCATCCTCCAGCTAAGAATCCCTTCTTCACCTCAAGCAAAGCTAGATCACCCAACACTGTGAATGTACACCAGAATATCAATAGCACTTCTCTATAAGATACAAAATTCCAGCCTCTGGATCTCTGTGATGAGGGATCCATATATAGATGATTACAGAGAGGTGAGTCATCTTCTGGGATCTTGATTAGTGTCCTCTCTCTAATATTTCCTGCTTCCACTTGGAGAATGATGATCTCTTACTCATCCCTGGTTGAAAATGGAGAGTCAATTTTTAGAGGGGAAGCTTCTGGAAGATTCCATGATCTTCCACCTCGCATTTTGGTCTCTACCATTTGGCCATTCCTGACCATCGCACCCTACAGAGGAGCAAATCAGTATGGATCGCACCCTATACACTGGGAAGGTGATATGCATCACACCCCCTGCATTGAGCTTCCAGTATGGTCCAATTTTGACCATTTATGAGCATTTTTCAGTGGAGAACTTCTGGGAGATAATGTAATCAGTTGACCTTGTTCCTTTAGGTAGTGAAGAAACACTTTTAGGGACTGAGGAGCCCTCAATTTATGGACATTTATGATTGGGGTTGAAGTGCCCAAAAATGTCTATAACACGTATGAAATAAAGATCAAAGATACACATGCATCAACAATTAATTGTAGTTAGTTCTATTCCTACACCAACACTCCTACACTAGCAATATTGCACTAGAGAGTAACCAATTTGGGGCTTCAACATTTCGGCACGCTTCCGAGGAAAACCGAGGAATATTATTGTCCAAAATGATGTTCTAACACCTTCGCATGAGTTGGATTTTACCCAAGTCACACACGTGGGTCTCTAGAATAAAATCAACAAATCTGCTCAAAATCCGCACAATTGTCCAACTGCCAAGTTTGACCTCGATTTTCATGCAACTGGAGGTGAATTTGGAAAATTTGAGAAAATGGGTTTTTTTACAATATAACAAACTATCTATAATTGAAATTGTTTCTCAAGATTCTCTATCGTTCAAAAGTTACACATGGGTCTTTAAGGTCATTTCATATAAAAACAATGTTTTTCCAAAATTCCAGAATCTTGTAAAAAGAGCCAAACAACCAACTTTTAGCACGCGTTCCAAGGAGAAGGAGTTGAATGAGAAATATATAAGAGAGAATTTTTTTTTAAAATATGACAAATTGGGTTCCCTCCAAACCGTTTTCCAAAATTCGCCATGGTTAGGAAGATAGGCAAACATCTTTGTGGCCAATTTGTTAAAAATATGCAATTTTCCATAATTAAGGAAAATGACTGTTTTAGTCAAAATTCACCTTGTAAGTTTTATAAATGGCTTATCCATGGTATGTGTGAGGGGAGGAGAAGTTACTATAGCTTCATGTTGTAGGTTTGGAGTTGGAGCATATGGCTTGGGCTATAAAGAACTTATTCAATTTTAATAAAATGCTTCTAATGTCAGGCTTCTTTCTCCAAATCTATTGTATTTTAATGATCATTTTCATTTTGTAATTTGATTTAATTTTAATAGAGTGAGAGATGCATGGCTTGGGCCCAACCAGCCAAGCTCAACATCCCTCACTTTAGATTAGTTTTCAATCATTAGAAATTACCAAAAGTTGTGTTGAATGATGATTTTCCATGTATGAATAGTTTCTTTGATATACTCGCATGGCTCAGAAAATTCAAACATTGTTTCCTTTCAGATTGGAGTAATGATCTCATAAAAAATCGTTAAGGGTTGTGTTAATGAAGCATGAAGTATGTTTGAATTCAAATTCTGAAACCAATTCTATTTAAATTGTATAATCTTGCATTTCTTACTTATACAAAGTTGTTTTGTACTTAGACAAGTTTTGTAATATCATGTTTTATATGAATGTCCAACGATAATATGACAAGATGTTAATGGTTGTAGCTTAGTTAGAGTTGAAATATGGTTAGATTGAGAGTTGTAGGTTAATGATTTTCATGGAATAGGCTTTCTAAGTTTATTTGTTGTAGTTTTAAATTAGAATAAAGTTTGATTTTTAAGTATGTGAGAATATTAATTTGAAGTTTTTAGTTTCCTTCGAGTGTTTGAGAGTTGAATGTTGGGAAACATAAAATCCTAGTTTGAATTCTTGTTGGCTTACAACTTGGGACTTAGACTTAGTGATTAGATTTGGTTTTGTTGGATTGTCTATTTTCCTTAGTTTAGAATTGCTTGGATTAGAATTAGTTTTGTTTAAGATTGAAATTATCATAAGCATGATACATAATGGTGATTAGTCTTATTTGATTTCAGATTTCTAAATTTTATTGTTTGGAATGCACTTAAGTTTTACTTGCATTGAAATTAAGTTCTGATTGATTTACTTTACTTAGATTGAGATTCAAATTGTTTATTTGCAGTCTATGCTTAATTCAAAAATATGAATTTGATGTTAATTTAGATTATATGTTTTGATCCCATGTTATTTGTGCTTGCACCTCTAAGTCTTATGACCTTGGATTGATAATTTAATGTTGGAATTATAACACATATAATTTCCCCACCATTTTTGGCGTCGTTGTTGGGGAGGTGCAAAAAGGATTAGAGCATAGATTCTTTCACAAGTTTTCGGTGTGATGTTAGTTACAGGGCAACTAAAGGGTGGAGATGACAGTAAGACGTGAGTGAAGATCCATGCATCCGCTTTTGTATGGGGTCACTCCATGTTTGGTTGTCATGGTAAGCGAGGATTTCAAGTTTGGTGAGTTTTATTGCAATGAGTAGTTTTAATTCATTTATATTAAAATTTCAAGCTCTTAAAAGAGAAAACATTTTTTGGGTGTTGTAAGAACCCCCTATATATATATTAATCCATGTGATGAAAAAATATACTAGTTGGCTTGTCGAGAACAAGAAAATGGTATTTTGGGGAATCATTCAATGAGGAGTTTTGATGCTACTATAGAGACATATAAATCATTCAATGAAGAAATCACAAGTGCGGAATTTAATATTTTTCTTGAACATAAATTTAATATTATTAAATATTTGATTGCAACATTGGATGATTTAAAGGAATATGTTGACGGCGCTGGATCCGCCAACATGTTAGGGGATCTCACCAATAAGAATTCCCAATTAGATCTTAGATCGTTTAGTGTAGGAGTCCCAACAATGAATCATACGGTATTGCCTTGACCACAGTTTTGCACAAAGGCAAGTAAGATGTCCTTGTTGGTAGCAAGGGTATGACATATGCAGCAAGTCAAGGAAGGTGCATGAGCGGTTCTAACACATAGAGCGTGAGGTGATTGTGCCCCTTGGAAACATGTGATAGCATGGAGTTAAGAAGGTAAGACACGAGAAAATATGCACCACAATACGGAAGGCAAGTTAGCTAGCAATCCAAAGTGATGGTTAAACCAATAGCACATTCCAATAAGATTCATACATACATATACATAAAATAGCTACACATGCATGCATAAGCAACGAGCTACATATATCATTTAGAGTAAACAAGATAGCTGAAATACAATATGTCATATGGATGAAACGTGTTGGCTCTGTTATATGAAGAAGTGTAAGTTCCCATGATACAGTACATCCATGACTAACCACCAGTTCTAACATCAGAATGTTACAGTCACTATCACCTACTCCTCCAAATAGATATATTAGCTCTGCACAGTGGAGAAGCCAAGGCTCATTACAATACTGTCCAAGCTTTCTCTAAGATACTCCTATCGGAAGCTTGGCTAACCAAAAGCCTTTACCATGAGTTATGAGGGGCTATTTATAGCAAAGGTTGGGGTGGCCCTTGACATTCCCCTTTGTGGCATTTCATCTACCCTCATGACTCTTCATCTACTTGATGAATGTTACACCCAACTATCGAGACTTGAACTTCCACTTGACAAGATGTTACATACAATCTACACATGTACCCATGTCAGACAAAATGTCTTGAGCAAGCCATGCAAGACATCACTAACACTCGGGCCGTTGTGGTGAGACAAACTCTTTGACATCCTTGTGATGGTTGATGGTGGTGAACTGATGAAAATCTTTGTCGTTTGTGATGGTGTCCATGCACTTAATGGTGACATCCTATTGAAAGATAACTCTTGCCTCTGTTGCATCTGGGTACACTAATATGGCCCCTCTATCCAACTCGTTTGATAACATGCACATCATTGTCTTGAGTGTGGTTGGACCAACAACATACTGATGCATAGTGTCTGTGTTGATCTCCAAGTGTGTGCCAGTGACCAGGCGCATCAACTTGTCGAAGTACATGTTCAGCTTGAGTTAGAATTTCTTATTGTCTTCGCCTTAGTGAGTGCCAAATGTGTGGGACCGCATGAATGTGAACAATACCATGCATGCTATTGAACTTCCTTGCATGCGAAAAACAAAACTACTCACCTTGTCTTCTCTGTACCAGCTGCTGGGATGGATCTATAACTTCTATGGGTGCAATTTCATCCATCTGTGCATGTTGCACCCCCTGTTGTACCTGTTCCTGCTGCAACTCATTCTCTCATCTGTGCAGCTCCTGTTCTTCCTTGAGTTGTCACTTCCGCTATGCAACTCCTTCTCCGTTTCCTTCTCTACCTTTGCACAATCTTCGTGTTGCACCATCACCTCATAGCCTCAGTCTCCAAAGTTGCTTTCATCACAAGTGGATCTGCTTGAGCTTACAACCTTGTTCTGCCTCTATGTTGTCAACAACCTTCCTCTTGCATTCTTTGCATGCAGGTGTGTCGCCTTCTACTGCTACTGATGGTGCTACTCATTGTGATGTTACTTCCATATTATCTTGATATCCTTGTCCATGAACAACTTGATGTCTTCATCAATACACAAGTTCATGGACACTTAATAAACTGCATCCCCTAGTGTGCTCTAAATGGTGTCTTCGACTCTGCTCTCCTGGAAGCCATTGTATCTATGTTTCTGAGAGGAAAACAAATGACTATGATACCTAAAGACATAGAAAAACTCATCACAAGCAATTTTTCAGTCGAAAACCAAAACAAACTAGAAGACTGACATGCAACATACCTATGTGACTGTCTATGAATATTACACAATTTTTACCAGGAGGTTGGGCGACTAACTGCCAAAATTGTGCAAGGCACAGTCTAGGCTGTCGGGAGGCTAACTGACTGTTGGAACTACACAATGCACAGTCCAACTTGTCCTGCTGAGGACTGAAACTGTGCAATGCAGAATTTCAGTCAGTAGTGACATGCAACCAGCAAACTGCATTACGCAGTTTCTGGGGCCAGCAGGACACTGCCTCCAAGAATTGCATAATGCAAGCCTGGAGGTCAATGTTGGGCCAGAATTGCGCAATTTCTAGAGGGAAGGCAGAGCCTTCGCTTTTGAAAATGCACAATGCTAGTTGGCCAAGGCACAATTTGGTCCGGGGCAGCTCAGACTAGCTGACGGGCAACTGAAAACATGAGAAATCTAAATGCATGATCAGATGAGTGTAAACAAGAGTAAATGATCATACATGTAGAGAACAAGTGCAGGATTCATAAAATGGGAAAGCATGCATGCATGTGAAGTGAGTCGTTGCAACCATGACCATTTGTGCAAAAACAATGTCATGCATGTGACATCAGTGAGATGTGAATGAAAACTAAAATGGTGCTTCTACAAGCTACCACACATAAAAAAAATTAGCAAGCTCTCACTGAAATCAAGTAGACAACATTCACACAAGGTGAAACACAAAAGGCGATAGAAACATAGTGCGAGACATGAAAAGCGGGCTTACCCCGAAACAGATGAGCTAAATGTGTCGACGACTCCTAGATGCAATGTGGGATGTCATAGCTACAAAGTTAGTGTGAGGAATGAGCTCTGTAGCATCTAGTTGATGAATTTTGATAAAATCAAGGTTGTGATGTGCATGCTACAAATCTAGGAAAAGCGACACTTGGTGGGAGGATTCTGAAATGATCCTTGCATGTAGCCTCCAGCTACTAAAAATAGATCCCTAAATTAAGGGATGCTTTTGCATGTTGCCTTGGGACAAGCAGTCCACCCATGCAAATCAGTTTTGCTCAGTTCTGGAGGGAACCGGTTAACCTGAAGGCACATGCATCGGTCTGTGAATGTGGGATGAAAATTTGTGCATTTTTGGGGCTGAGCAGAGATGGTTGTCCCAGAGGGATTGCACAATTTCTAAGAGGAATAGGTGGTTGTCTCCTAGGATTGCACAATTTCTAGGCTGAGGAGTTGTCGTGGGTAAGACCTCACAATTTTCTCAAGGAAGCTTGTCTAACTGTATTGTGTAATTTTTGAGCCCAGCAGGCTGCCTAGCCGAATTTGCACAATTTTGGCTAGCTGCTAGGCTAGCTGTCCTAGAGGTATTGCATAATTTCTGGGAGCAAAAGGTGACTATTTCCCAAAATTGCACAATTTTTGGGCTGAGCATTTTCCCTGGGATGAATTGTGCAATTTTTGAGAGGAAAACTGTCAGGAAGAATTGCACAATTTTGGAGCCCAGTTGGGTGTCCAGCGAGGTTTGTGCGATTTTTGGAGGGAAGGCTAGTTCCCCTCTAGAATTGTGAAATTCCTAGAGGGAGTTGTTCAAGCAGAAATTGACAATAAGCCCATAAGGTAGCCTATGAAGGGGGTGGAACAAACTTGCATGCACAAGCTGACAAGACTGTTGGGTGCCAAATGGGGCCATCTTTCTGCCTATTTCCATTACCCTTTTTGTTGTTTTTGCACTTATTTACCGATGCTATTATGTTAAATTTACAAGGTAAATTCCCCCCTTACTGTCCTATTGGTATATTTTAATTAATGAAGTAAAACATATAGAGTTTACCTATTTGCGGAACTAAACTATGTGTTTGACCACAGCATGAGAACAGGAACCCTCAACTCGGCGTATTGCAACAGATCTGGTAACGGCCAATCAGCTGGAGGTCACACAGCTCGGAGAATAGATGCCCTGAACTATTCTTAGGCCATCTTGTTATCCCAGTCATCTGATGCTAATACTGTTCCAACCAATGTATATCTTCGTATCTACAGTTGCTATGTTTTCGAGAGAACTGTTAATCTCCCTCACTGTGTATAAAACGTAGGTTGATCCTGTGAATGGGGGTTCACCCATCAGCATTGTAAACTTCTATTACCGATTAATAAAAGATCATCCATTTTTCTATTCTAATTCTTTTCGTGGTTAACACAGCTCTGATTAGAGAGCTGGGCCCGCTCTTCTGATCAGGTGCTACATCTTTGTGTGTGTGTGTGATTTGGTATTTTGTGTTGTTGTTACAATACTTTGTTGTTTATGATTATTTTTGCAGTTTTTTAATTGATTAATCTTGTATTTATGTTTTGAGTGTTAAATCGCAAACCCTTGGTTGGGAAGGATCACGCATTTGCCCCTGCATATACCTTGTGTGTTTCCTTGAAAGGATATGCACCTGGATTGATAAGATTAATGTCGGAATTAGGTAGATAATTACCCCTACCTGGACACCAACATTTTGGCACCATTTCCAGGGAGGCTAACAAGGTGCAAACAAAGATCCAGACCGGCCAGAGGGTCAATCTCTCATCCTGGGGAAAGAACGAGTTCTCTCACTCTGCTTCAGGTCCTAAGCGTAGGTACTCTTTCTGTTTGTTTATTCTTTTCATTTTTCTGATTATTTTGGGCCATTCTCTTGTCCTAGGGAGGGAGGAGTCCTTTGACACCCTGCTCCAGGCCTTGAGCTAGAATTATTTTTGTTCTTAACCTGTGTGTGTTTTCTTTCTGCGAGAAAACCCTAGTCTTACGATGGGGAGGGACAGTTTTTTTATCCTGCTCAGATCCGAAATATTAGGGTTTCCTATGGTGTTTGATTGTTTTTGGTTCTTGTTCCTGGGGGGGGAGTCGTCTTTTGACACCCTACTCTAAGCATGACACCCTATGTTTTTTTTATATAGCTGCCTTTCTTTTCCTTGAGTCCTTCATCCTGGGGAAGGAACGATCTTTTGACACCTTACTCTAGGGTCGAAGAATTGTAGGTTCATACAGAAACACCCCATCAATCCAGCTTTTGTATGAACAGAGAACCCAATAAAAGGGGCAGAGGGAGAGCCCCAAGAAGGGGAAGACCAGACCTAGGAAGAAAATCCTATATACAAGAGATCATAGCAAAGGTGGAATTCGAAGCATCTTCTCACATAGCCGTGAGACCAGGAACAAGAAGGGTGAAGTCAGAAGGACAGCCAGTGGAACGGCCAGTATCGACTGCACCATTCTTTGGTGATTCAACACAGCAGGTCCCTCTGACCGTGGAAGAAGAATCTAGCAGTGGACCTGAGTTAGAGAATATTGAGCTGGTGTTAGCAGAAGAGGAAGTTGCAAGCAGAGCATCGGTAGAATTAGACCATTCTGATAAAGAAAATGGAGTCGTAGCCGAAGAATCAAGCCATCAGGACATAGGAGAAATAGTTGAGGAGATATTTACATCACCAAAAGACCGGGTGAGTGCTACCAAGGCAACTCGAATCCTCGTAATAAAGAACCCTCAACCGCCCTCTGCATAGCCTGTTGAGATCCCCAGTGATTATTCGAAAATATTCATGGCTCCTACCAACTCCACCTTTGATTTCCCTATTGGAGATCTGGGAACCGGTGTGCATACAAAGCCTATTACATTGGCAGCTTTACCAACTTTCCATGGCCTTATCTCTGAAGACCCCAACACATTTCTATTTGAGTTGATATAGTATGTCGAGGGTATGACTACACAACGGACGCCTAGAAGCTGAAGATTTTCCATTCCACTCTAAAATGGATGGCTCTCCATTGGTTTATGGGCCTTGGAGGAATCTCCATTTCTACATCGGAATATATGCAAACATCTTTCTTGGAGAAATACCAAGATTACTGTAAATCCCGGAACATTAAGGAGGAACTCTTCAAGTTCGCACAAAAAGAAGATGAAAGCTTTGATGATTGTGTGGAGAGGTTCAACTACACCTTATAGAGGTCAAGATATTCTGACTTGGATAAGGAAATATTAAATATTATCTTCCTTTGAACCCTTTGAGAAGACTCCATGGAACTATTGAACATTGTGGGGAAGGGAGATATCTCTAAGGAGAAGTTCGAAGACATCTGAAAATTATGTATTCAGTGCTTAAGGGGGCTTGCAAGAAACAAGTAGGGGGTCCGTTCAGTAAAGGGGTCTGGCGGGGGCGTTATAAAAGTAGAAATTGGAAATTTTCTAGATACCTAAGAACAAATATCCTCAGCACCCTGTTAACACAGATGGACACTCTACAACTAAAACAAAAGTAGCTAGAGCTGGACAGGATGATCGCAGTGTTCTGTTCGAAATGTTGGAAGAAACATTCGAAGAGGGAATGTCTACTAAATGCCATAGAGGAATGTGCGATCTGTGAGCTCAACCATGTGACCAACTCATGCCCTTCCTTCCTAGGCTTGAAAATAGTGTTTCAAGGAATGGGGGAGGACATGGAGCAAATGTATATCATGGGATCAAGGAAGCCATGGCAGCCTCGACCTCCAATGGATCAAGGTATGTACTTGGATCCATATCAGTATTTTAATAATTGTAATATGAATCCCCAAACCATGCCTTATCCTCCCATGTGGCCGCAGTACCAGTACCCACCTTGGCAGCAATGGAACCCCCAAGCCAGTATGAGCTCCCCGTGGGCTCCAAGCTAGCAAGGATCCACTCCTAGTCATTTTCCTCAGTAAATGCCATCACATATGCCTCTGCAGATACCCCAGCAATAGCTTCAATTGCCCTCCTATGTGCCTCCTAGCAACTAGCCTGCCCGTCCCCAGCTCCTAATGCAGCCTAACCCTAACTCGAATAATAAGGGAGCTCATCAAGCTAATTCCCTAACCTACCTTCATATAGTATCTCCTCCGCAAAGCAGTACGAAATGAACCTACGATTAGCTCGGACGGTTAATGTCCCACCTCCTCCAATTATCATTAAACAGCTTGATAGTGAAGGTAGGGAGGCAAAGCCACTTAGTGAAGAGTTAAAGCAACCCGATAGAACCCAGACGCCTCCTATCAAATAGCATCATTTTGAACGACCTTACCCAGAGAGATTAATCATGAGTAAACCAGGTCCTCAATCTGAATTTGATTTATTAGGAGAGTTGCAGAACTTATTTGTTAAAATTCCCTTATTGCAAGCTATGAAGGATGTGCCAATATACGCAAAGAAACTAAGGGAATATTGTTCCAAGAAACCTGCTAAGAAAAGTAAAGATCCCCTCACTATACATGCTATGGGAAAGTTGTTGGATTTTATGATGGGAAAATCAATGCTGGTAAAATATGGAGATCTGGGGAACCCGATCTTGACAGTACACATTAATGGGGTAGATATCCCAAATGTGTTAGTAGACCTAGGAGCTACCATCATTGTCATCACTATTGAAAGCATGCACATCCTAGGACTTCGTAATCTAAAGCATGCACCTACAGTCCTGGAATTAGCAGACAGATCTACAGTTAAACCTATAGGAAAGCTGGAGGATGTGAAAATTTTAGTAGACTCATGGCATTACCCTATAAACTTCCTAGTATTACATACATAGTCGTCAGTGGGCGGTCATTCCCTAATTTTGGGAATACCATGGCTGGCCACTACAAACGCTTATATTGGATGCCGCTTAGGGAATATGGTCATTTCTAATGAGCATAGCACTAAGAATTTAGTGTTTTATCCACCGGCAAAACCAAATTCACCTATAAAACCAACAGACAATAATAAGGTTGTATCTACAGTAGAGGATGGAATGGAAGATGAAGAAGTATGACTTGTCCTTACTATTGGATAGGCCCTACAATTGAAAGTCATATCAGAAGACAATGTGATCACTTCTTTCATGGATGATCCCCATTCTGTTTCAAAACCAAATCGGCAGATCTTAGAATCCATCCTGAGCTTTGAGACTCAAGAAGGTATGGAAACAACGAAAGGATTAGAGGAAACACCTACTCAGGCACCGCATAAAAGTATACAAGTAAAATTGGAACCTGGGAAAAACTTGAACATTAATCCGAACCTGTCAAAATCTCAGAAGGAGCAGCTTATAGATGTTCTATGGAAACATAAGGAGGCCTTCTCCTCGGATTATATAGATATGAAGGTAATCCCGGCTAACTTATGCACCCATCACACATACATCAAGGAGGATTGTCGTCCTATAAGGCAACCTTAGAGGAGGATGAACCTGGCGTTGAAGAACGTGGTAAAAGAAGAACTTCAGAAACTGGATGTGGGTTCATCTACCTAATCTCAGACAACCAATGGGTCTCACCATTGGTAATAGTCCCTAAAAATAATGGAAAATGGTGGATCTATGTAGATTATCGAGAATTGAGTAAGGCGATGTAGAAGGATCACTTCCCCTTGCCATTTATTGATCAAGTGTTGGACACATTAGCTGGTAAGAAGTATTTCTCTTTTCTGGATGGGTTTAGTGGATATAACTAGATCCAGATTGCTCTTGAGGACTAGGAAAATACCACGTTCACATGCCCCTGGGGTACATTTGCATACCGGGTCCTTCCTTTTGGCCTGTGTAATGCTCCCGCAACATTCCTAAGGGCAATCCTAGGAATCTTCTCTGACCTAATAAATGACAATGTTGAGATCTATATGGATGACTTTACTCCATATGGGAACTCATTCAGAGTGGGACTGGAAAACCTGGAAGAAGTTCTTGCAAGATGTACACAATCATGCATCTCTCTGAGTATAGTGAGATGCCACATGATGATGGAAGAGGGAATCGTCCTGGGGCATTTACTCTCAGATGAAGGAATCAGAATGGATCCAGCAAAGATACAGGTAATTTTTCACTTTCCAACCCCTAAAATGGTCACACAGGTACGTAGTTTCATTGGTTGCACTGGTTATTATAGACATTTCATAGAAAATTTTGCAAAAGTAGCACACCCTCTATTTCAGTTACTAACGAAGGATTCAGAATTTGTATGGACTAAAGGCTGTGATGCAGTGTTTACAAGAATTAAAGAGTTAGTTTATAGTGCTCCAATCCTTAGAGGACCTAACTGGGCATTATCGTTCCACATTCATACGGATGCTTCTTAGACAACAATTGGTGCAGTGTTGGGACAGGAAGAAGACAAAGTACCTTACGCAGTCTACTATTTTAGTAAAAAATTGGCTCCTGCTGAATTAAACTACACAATGACTGACAAGGAATTTCATGTTGTCGTTTATGCCATCCACAAGTTTTGGCATTATATTACTGGGTATCCTGCTTTTGTGCACACTGATCATGCAGCGATCAGGTATTTAATGAATATACTTGTTACCCCTAGTCGAATTACAAGGTGGTTGTTACTGTTATAGGAATTTGATATCACCATAGTAGATAAACCAGGTAAAGATAATGTGGTCACAAATTTTTTTATCTAGGATAGAATGTGATGGTGAAGAAAAACCAATTGAAGATGATTTTCCGGATGAGCATATTTTTGCAGTTTCTGCGAACACTCCATGGTATGCAGATATTGCTAACTTTTTGGCTACAAGTAAAGTGCCTTGTCACCTATATTATAAGGGGCAAAGGAAGATCATTCACTACAGTACCAGATATTCATGGATGGTAGGGTATTTCTTCCACACAGGAGTGGATCGGCAGATTCGGCGTTGTGTAGCAGGAGATGATATTTTCGAGATTTTAAAAGCTGCACGTAGCGGACCTTGTGGGGGACACTTTGTAGACAAAAGAACAGGACATAAAGTACTACAAATGGGGTATTACTGGCCCTCCATCTTCCGTGATGCTTAGGATTATGTGTGAAGGTGTGATAGCTATCAACGGATGGGACAACCTGGGAAAGTAGATGAGATGCCCTTGCAGCCCCAGATAGTCCTCGAACCATTCGAGAAATGGGCCATTGACTTCATTAGTCCCTTAAACCCACCTTCGCATTAGAAGACTTACATCCTCGTCTGCACCAACTATGTAACTAAATGGGTGGAAGCCAGGGCAGTCACGAGAGCAACAGAGCAAGTGGTGGCAGACTTCCTTTTTGAAGAAATTTTTGCTAGGTACAAGACTCCAAGAGAGATTGTATCAGACAGTGGATCACAGTTTACTTCCCATATGATAGAAAAGATAATGCAGAAATATGGGGTCAAGAATAAAGTGACAACCCCATATCATCCCCAAGTGAATGGACAAGTAGAAATCACAAACAAGGTATTGGAAAATATCTTGACAAAGATAGTAGCAAGTCATCGCCGGGATTGGGCACAGAAACTCCCAAATGCTCTCTGGGCATATAGGACAACATGGTGGAATGCAACAGGGTTTTCTCCATATGAATTAGTCTATGGAAAATCCCCCTTATTTCTAGTGGAATTTGAGATTAGTACACTTAGAACAGCTCTGGATGTAGGCCTAGATTTATCATAAGCCCATAAACACTGATTGGAATAGCTGAATGAATTGGACGAGATTCAAGCAATGGTTGTATAGAGAACTACTACTGTTCAATAGCAAAGAATGAAATGGCATGACAAATTCATCAAAACCAAGGTGTTTCAGGTGGGGGACTGGGTGTTATTATATTACTCCAGATTTAAATATTTCAAAGGAAAGCTCTGCACTCACTGGATGGGTCCATATCAAGTGGACGCAGTGTTCGACAATCGAATAGTTAGACTAAGCACAATAGATGAAAACTATACTTCGTTCCTGGTGAACAGACACCATCTTAAATTATATCACCATCCAGCCTCTAAAGATGCTTTTGCTAAAAATCTTTCTGCTTCATCTGATTTAATGGTCATTGGAAAACAAGATAACCTCACTTTGTTCTTAAAAAAAAGCAAAAAATAAAATAAAATCTATATATATAATATATTGTGTGTATGTATATATATATATATATATACATACATACATACATACACACACACACACACACACACACACACACACACATATATATATATAATATATATAAATATATATATATATATATATATATATATATATATCTATATATATATATATATATATATATTGCTTGTCCATCTTTTGCAGGAAAAACGAAGAAATATAGTGAGGAGAAAGTAACACTGGTGTTGTCACTTTAACTGTTGTTACACCGTAGCTGCCATTACTCCATAACTATTGTTACACCGTAGCTGCAATTACTTCATAACTGTTGTTACACCATAGCTGTCATTACTCCATAACTGTTGTTACACCGTAGCCACCGTTACTCCATAATTGCTGTTATACCGTAGCTATTGTTACTCTGCAACTGCCATTACACCGTAGTTGCTGCTACTCTGCCGGGGCCATTACTCCGTAACTGTTGTTACTCCATAACTGTTGTTACTCCATAACTGTTGTTACGCTGTAGCTATTGTTACTCCATAACTGTTGCTACACCCTAGCCATCATTACTCCATAACTTCTGTTACTCTGCAATTTCCATTACACCATAGTTGTTGTTACTCTGCTGGGGCCGTTACTCTGTAACTGTTGTTACTTCGTAACTATTGTTACACCGTAGCTGCTATTACTCCACAACTGTTGTTATACCATATTTGCCATTACTCCGCAACTACTATTACACCGTAGCTGCCGTTACTCCGCAACTGTCATTACACTGTAGCTTCTGTTACTCCACAACTGTCGTTACACCATAGCTGTTGTTACTCCACAACTGCCATTACACCGTAGCTATCGTTACTCCGCAACTACCGTTACTACGCAACTGCCGTTACAACGTAGCTACCATTACTATGCAACTGCCATTACACCGTAGCTGCTATTACTCCACAACTGCCATTACATCATATCTGCCATTACTCCGCAACTGCCATTACATCGTAGCTGTTGTTACTCCGTAATTGTCATTACTCACTGTTGCTACTACTCACTATTCCGCTACTTCAGAGCAGTTGTTACTCACTACTGTCGTTACTCACAGTGCTGCCACTCAAGTGCTGCTACACACTGTGTTGTCACTCCGTCAAGTAAGTCCACAGGTATGTCTATGTTGTTTTATGAATTTAATTAAATATTCCAAAAAGGACAAATAAACATGCTGAGGATGACCATCATTAAAGTTGGGGGGGAAACCATCAAAACAAATGACGACGTACCATGAAATGCATTTGGTGCACATAATGCCATTCACCCGAATATAATGTTGGCGGTATGCTGTAATTGTATTTTTAAAGAAACTTTGGGATGCAGATTCGTACCACCAGTCATATTGGTCACCTCTCCATGCACTACACTTAATTTTCAAAATACACTTCTGTACCATCCTAACTTGCCATGATACCGAATGTACCAGTGCTGGATTCGCCATTACTCCTGAGCGTACCAGTACTGGATTCGCCATTACTCCCGAACGTACCAGTACTGATAGTCCCATTTTTCCAAAATCAGCCATGACATTATTTCAACTCCTAATCGTCTGGAGACATGTTACTCTCCTCTGTCAACCAACTACAGTCGACATGCGATGTCCGCCTTCGCAACGATGGGTGGCTGATCGATTCGCCATGAACCAGAAAGCATAAGAGCAGTTCGGAGATATCGGGAGGTATGGCAGGTCTTTAGGAATGCAGGATGGGATGTATGTTTTGACAGGTTAAGGGGATTTGATGAAGAATTGATAGTGGAATTCACGTGGAACCTGGGGGAAGAAGGCTCACGGGTTCGCGAAGTGGCGATTCCTGTACAAAAGAAATAGTTGTGGAAGTCACTGGGCTTTCGTAAGTTGGGGAACGATGGTTTGTAAAAAGAACTCCACTTCTGGAATTCCTCAAGGCTTTCCTTCAAGCCAGGGAGAGCATAGCACAGAAGGGCAGGGGATACGATAGGAATTCGCTACCATATCCGTGGGGAGAAGTAGCAGAATTTGTCATCAAATATATGACATGTGAGGGCAGATACTCCACGATTTTTAGATATCACCTCCGCATATTAGCCCATCTGTGATTTCCATAGGCAGAGGCATTCTCCATGAATGTGGCCTATTTCCTACTGAGGAGCCTTCATCTAATGGTGGATTCGGCTCAGGGGGCTCGATAGGTACTGGAAGTCATTACATATCATGGGTTGGTGTGACTGCTGATAATGCACGCCATTGAACAAATTCTGATTCCATGGGAGGTGTTTCAGGACTCTACGGAGGAACAGGTAGCAGCTGTTATGGCTGCTAGGGCAGAAGGATCCAAAGCCATCGAGGAGGATCCTATCGAAGATGACTATGTTGATGAGGAAGAACTAGAGGAGATGGAGATGGAGATAGAGGAATTGGGGAATTAGGTAGCTCCCCAGGACTAAGCAGAAGGTATGGAGACAGTGGAAGACACATGGGCTGATACAGAAAGGCCCGCCAATACCACGGATGAGGCTATACCACAAGAACCAGCTTCACCCGTGGAACTAGGAGAGTAATTGGACGCCACGGCAGTCACGAGAGCAGACCCACAACATGATAGCATGGGAAAAATAATTGATATGGTGACCAATGGAACACCACAGGGATCCCCTGCCAATATGGAACTTAGAGAAGAGGAAGGAAAAAGGCAAGAAGGCCCCAGAGTTGAGGAAACTATGGGACCTGTCGAGGAAGCAGCAGAAGAGCTAAGGCGCGAGGTTGACACTATACCACAAGAACCAGTGTCAACTTCGGGGCCAATTGTAGAAGTTGCACCATAGTCCCCTTTCTCTCCCTTGATTCCAAGAGGAGCGAGGGTGACTCGTTCCCCCCGATGGGGAGAAAAAGAAGACCTTGTAATCTCGGTGGCCCTGAATTTGTTACATAGGCCACAAACTTACAAATTGGGAGCCACTCAAGTGGCGGGTGCCCTAGAGTAGGAAATGAGAAGAGAAATTTTGGAAGCTAGAGAACCGAGAGGAATTCCAGCAGAAACAATAGTGCGAGAAGGTCTTGCCAGCACATCACTAGTTGCAGTGCGTGTGCACAAAGAGGAGATCATTGTTGGCAAAGAGTAGGGACCAAGTGAAATGCTCCCAACAACTGAGCCAATAATACAACTAGGCGAGGGGGATGCTGAGCACAAGGAGAAAGCTGGGAAGGAAAATCCCCTAGTTAACATAGCAGAATATGTTTCGAGGGATTTGCCTCCAGTTGAGGAAATATTGGTTAAACAGGAGTGGATAGAGCTATGCGAACATCAAAGGATTCCGATGAAACAAAAGTACCATCTGTAGTTCAAGGAAACAATGCCGCTCAAAATGGAAGTGAGGAAGCTGAGAAAGAAGATAAAAAAAATGCAGAAACAATTAAGGAAGCACAAATGGTGAGTCAGAAGGGCCAATACTATCCGGGTTGACACAGAAATCCAAACAGACAAGATAGTCATGACCTCTACCGACACTCGAATAGACCTGATTGACCGATTATTTGAAGATCGAGAGTATGCCCTAGCAGCTGAAATTCAGTCCTATAAGTCTACTATAGCCCAATATAAAAATGAAATCAAAAGGATTGAGGAAAGGGCCTCCACAACAATTTTTGGATATGTGGAGTGTATGGATGTGATGAGGTTGCAGCAGGCAAAACAATAGTTCAAGATAGAACAACTGGAGAAGAAAGCGGCGGAGCTGAAGGCTGACAAGGAGCAGATGTTCGAGCTGGTGCAAGAGGTTATGGCATGTCGTCCTCGTGCTTCTTGTTATTCCTTATTTTTGCATGAACATTTCGTTTTATTTTGCATGGAAAGTATTAAGAATGAGGTCATCTATGAGATGGAGGACGATGTGCAATTCCTCTAGATTTTGAGGAGTCACGATGTACCCACACAACATCTTATGTGTGAATTGTACTTGCACGGGTACTTATTGCGGCTGGACAGAGATTTCAACCCAGTCCCATATGTGGGGGACATTCATTTGAAGGCCCTCAGTTCTTACACTTTTAACAAAATTCATTGGCAGAAGGCTAGTAACACTTTTGAATCCAATCAAGTTACCAAGTCATTCATAGTAAGAGGGGAGCATGAGAGGGAAGACACAGTGTTCAATAAGCACAAGACCTTTTTAGGGATTAGGGAAAATAGAGATAGAATGGTGAGGACACAAAAGTAGTGTCTTGATCTCTGTGTCAATCAACTGACCACATTTCAAAAAGAGGCCCTTAGTTGCTATCAGAGGAGATGGATGATGTCACCAACAGTTGTCCGAGAAAGAGAACCTTTTGGGGCACCAAATTTTGCACATGTACTTAATAAGGTGCCCAAGTATGTGGCATGTTTCAAGACATGTGGGTCCTGATGGATGGGGCTCCAGTTTCAGTTCCTTGTTCTTTGGTTGCCTACTAATGAATATACTCCAACCTATGATGTCCCGACAGATTGGTGGAAGCAAGTTGTCCTCTCAGACGGATTTAAAGTTTTAGGGACAGAAATGGTCGCAGAGTATGATCTTGCCCAACTTCATCTAACATACAGTCTACGAAACCCAGATTTGTGAAAGCGGAGGACTGCATTAGGACATGTAGTAGGCTAGTTGGGGGGAGATGTTGGGTGCCAAATTAGGCCATCTTTCTGCCTATTTCCATTACCCTTTTCACTATTTTTGCACTTATTTACCCATGCTGTTATGCTAAATTTACAAGGTAAATTCCCCCCTTACTGTCCTATTGGTATATTTTAAGTAATGAAGTAAAATGTATAGAATTTACCTATTTGTAGAACTAAACTATGTGTTTGACCACAGCATGAGAACAAGAACCCTCAACTCAGCGTATTGCAACAGATTTGGTAACGCTCGATTAGCAAGAGGTCGTACAGCTCGGAGAATAGATGCCCTGAACTATTCTTGGGCCGTCTTGCTATCCCAGGCATTTGATGTTGATACCGTTCCAACCAATGTATATCTTTGTATCTGCATTTGCTATGTTTTCTGAGAACTGTTAATCTCCCTTGCTGTGTATAAAACGTAAGTTGATCTTGTGAATGGGGGTTCACCCATCAGCATTGTAAACTTTTGTTACCGATTAATAAAAGATCATCCATTTTTTTGTTCTAATTCTTTTCATGTCTAATGCAACCCTGATCAGAGAGCTAGGCCCGCTCTTCTAATCAGGTGCTTCGTCTTTGTGTGTGTGTGTGATTTGGTAGTTTGTGTTGCTGTTACAATACTTTGTTGTTTATGATTATTTCTACAGTTCTATAATTGAATAATCTTGCATTTATGTTTTGAATATTAAACCGTGAACCCTTGGTTGGGAAGGATCATGTGTTTGCCCCTGCATATACCTTGTGCATTGGCTTGAAAGGATACTCACCCAGATTGATAAGATTAATGTCGGAATCAGGTAGACAATTACCCCTACTTGGACACCAGCAAAGAATCTATGAAACAATTGAAGCTAATGTGCTTGATAGTGCAAGACATGCTTTTGAGGATGGTCAATAGGGAGGCTCCAAAATGAAGCTAAGGAAAAATTTTGGAGGGTGATTGTATCCGCCACAACACTTGGCAACACACTGGTAGAACTCCAGCTCTCTGAATGGACCTTGTTCGTAAAAAGAAAGTCTAACACCTCCAAAAGTATTGTTCAGTTCTTTGGTCGTCTTGGTTTCCACACTTGCTTAATTGTAATATGTAGCATCTGCCAAGCCCTTGGTCGATGGAGACACATTCGAAGCCAAGCCAACATAGTTGTTCTGATTGGGGATGAGAGGTATATTGGTGCACAATCCGTATAGTTGTCATAGTTTTAGTTCCATCTCTGGTGTTGCTCCGCTGCCAGAAGGCCTAGACAGTACCCCGATAGAGTCACGCGGGAACAAAAGCATCACTCCACTGCCAGTGAGCTTGGTAAGTACCCCGACGGAGTTACTTGCATCATCGCTTTGCACAAGAAGCCTTTCTCTTCTTTTGATTTATTCATTTTTAATTTTTTTCAAAAATTTTCACTTTTTCATTTTTTTCATTTTTCATTTTCATAACTGTGCATAGCACTTATTAATTTCAGAGGCGGAAGAAGGATCCCAACTTATTGAGAGAAGAAGAGGTTGTTCCTTTGAGAAGTAGTTTATATATACCTCTAACATGTTGGTTAAGGTTTTCCCCCTCGCCTTATTCTACCTGACTAAGCTGACAAGGATTAACCCAAAAACAACTGACTAGAGTAGGTGATACTAGTTAGTGTGCAAGTGTTGTGTTTTCACCAAGGTTCACTTCGAACAGTATGTATTTTCCATGGATGCATCATGGAGTGAAGACAACAAGTTCTTACATAAGAGAGTGGGCAAAAGATAACCAAACATTGATAGCTGTACATGTCCTCTTGTACTTTACCCAACTTGTTTCAAGAGTTGCACACGGTCCATATGAAACTAACCTACGAACAACAATAAGAAAACAAACCAAAAAGAAAAGATAAAAGCAGAAGCAAATGCGAAATCAAGGCGAGTAAGCAAAAAAACAAGCAAGAAAAAAACACACAAAGAAAGAAGCAAACATGCATGCACAAGCAAACAACTCAAAAATAAAACACTACTCCTATTCCTAAGATAATAGTGCATGGGTAATCTCACATGAAGTGATACTTCCAATGCAACCACTGACGCATTAGTTGAGCCATGTCAGTGAAGGCATGCTTCGTGAAAAACACAATTGTGTGAACCGGTGGATGTGAAAGATACAACAATGAAGACACACACACTCCGTGCTTACAAGTTTCCACAAACAAAAATGAGGGAAAGCACATGACATGCAGTCTGTGGACTCGCCATGGTGTTGTTCTACACTACGTGCAGATGTTGATTGTATGTATTCCCTTGACCGTCACATGCAAGCAAACATGAGAAAAGTAGACCACTTACGTTGTGCAAGTGTGCTTGCTGTGTAAGATTCTTCCAGTGCATGAGCAATGGGATCATGTAGTTCGAGTGGAGGAAGTGAAATCTGAGTGTTAGGTCGATCTTCAATGCATAAAGATGAGTGATGAGGAGCCCTACATGTTTGAACAATTTCCTGATCATAATTGAAACCAACCTCAAGACAGCGAGGGCCTAACATAACCATCAGCTTGGGCTGAAGTGCCTTGAGAGTCCGCAGGGTTTCGACTTCATTGACAAATGGGTCATCGTAGACTAGTGGCTTAGATGGATTAACAACAAGTGAAGCAACATCATGATCAGATGATGAGGTAAAAAGATAAGGGCAGCGAAGATGATAAAACTCAGGATGTTGATTGGCATCCTCATGATTCGATGAATCACACAGAGGGGTAGATGAGAAGCAAGAATGTTCATCCTCTACGTTTCCGGAAAAGATAGATGAAAAATCAAGTGGATGTTCAATGAATGATTTGTCCTCTCCATTGTCGGATGATGGACTGACATACGGTGTGTCCTACAAATGATTAACAATGGGTACATCCGTGGAGGGATGGAAGGATCATCAAGGATGTCAGGAAAAAATGGAGGAGGTACAGGTAAACAGGGATGGTCCTCTACTGCCGGCGAATGTTCAAGATCCCAGTCATACCCTTTATAAATGACAGCCGATGTTGGTTGTGCAACACCAAATCCATTGATGGATTTATCCTTGTTCAAAACAAGTGTAAAGTCTAGAATGGAAGAACACAAGACAATTTCATCCGAAGGATTATCCAAGTATGAAAATGGAGGCTGAGGTAAAAAATAAATGTGATAACCTAATGGATTCACAACCAAGCTTGCGCAAAAATCAGAAGGAGCGATGTCGGGAGGATGTGACGGTTGAACAGATGTGTGTTCATGCTCTCCCACATCACTCTGCGATGGTGGAGCTGTTTGATGAGATGACAGTGGACAATCACTTGTGACAGCAACCATGTGTGTCTGTGATTTCATAGCTCCATCACTGAAGTATGTTGAGTGGGGTTTGAGCTTAAACGTCTTCTTGGGGTTGAAAAGTTTGATAAGGAAATATTCAAATCTATCCATGAGATATTGAAATTTCATCTAACTTTTCAGGGCTTGAAACTATAAAACATGGAAGCACTTCCAAAAATCATCAAGCGATTCATGTGAGGCCTTCCATTGTTTTAATATTTTTGGTCAAGATGTTCTGGATCAAAATGATGGAAAGTATCTTCAATGATATCATCAAAATTCTCAAGTGAGTGCACGTTGTCAGCCCAAAGCCACCGTAGTGGGGATTCGTGAATTATGTGTGCAAGCAGCAGGCTAGCCTGTTCGTCAGAACATCCATCATCCTTGTCAAGCATGGCAAGGAAGTCATGTAAGAAAACATGCCAGGCCACTTTTCCTTCACCATAATACATGTATTCAAACAAGAGATAAAAGAACTCCCTCATGATGTGGAGAGGTTCAGCATACGAAAAATATCATTGAGGGTTGAGAGTGAAAGAATCCATGATAGATATGAAAAGGTTCAAAACAGGATGGGAGGGCACAACTTGTCATCTGGCCCTCCTTCTAGTGCCAGAAATGTTGATGGTGTTGGACTGACCAACATGTTAGGGGATCTCCCCAATAAGAAGTCCCAATTAGACCTCAAACCGTTTGGTGTAGGAGTCCCAGTAGTGGGTCATATAGTATTGCCTACCGCGGTTTTGTACAGAAGCAAGTAAGATTCCCTGTTGGTAGGAAGGGTATGACATATGCGGCAAGTCAAGGAAGGTGCATGAGTGGTTCTAACACATGGAGAGTGAGGTGAGTGCTCCCCTTGCAAACCTATGATATCACAGAGTTAAAAAGGGAACACATGAGTAAAGATGCACCACAACATGGAAGGAAAGTTAACTAGCAATCCAAAGTGATGGATAAACTAACAACATGTTCCAGTAAGATTCATACATACATATAAAGAAAATAGTTACACATGTGCGTAAGAAAATAGATACATATATCATTTAGAGTAAAAAAGATAGCTGAAATATAATACGACATATGCATGAAACGTGTTGGCTTTGTTATATTAAGAAGTGTAAGTTCCAGTCATAAAATACATCCATGACCAACCACTAGTTCCTACAGTGGAACGTTACAGTCACTGTCACCTGCTCCTCCAAAGAGATATACTAGCTTTGCATAGTGGAGAAGCCAAGGCTCGTTACAATATTGTCTATGCTTTCTCTAAGATACTCCTATCGGAAGCTTGGTTGACCAAAAGCCTTTACCATGAGTTATGAGGCTCTATTTATAGGAAAGGGTGGGGTGGCCCTTGACATTCCCATTTGTGACAAATCATCTACCCTCATGACTCTTCATCTACTCTATGACTATTACATCCAATTATCGACACATGAACTTTCAATTGACAAGACGTTACATACAATCTACACATGTACCCATGTCAGACAAAATGGCTTGAGAAAGCCATGTAAGATGTCACTAACACTCAGACTATTGTGGTGAGACAAACTCTTTGACATCCTTGTGATGGTCAATGGTGGTGAACTGATGCCAAGAATTGTCATCCGTGATGGTGTTGTGCGCTTAATGGTGACATTTTGTTGAAAGCGAACTCTTGCCTTCGTTGCATTTGGGTACCCTGATATGGCCCCTCTATCCAACTTGTTTGATAGCATGTGCATCATCATCTTGAGTGTGGCTGGACTAGCAACATACTGATGCATAGTGTCTGTGTTGATCTCCAAGTGTGTGATGGTGACCATGCGCATCAACTTGTCGAAGTACATGTTCAGCTCTAGTTGGAATTACTTCTTGTCTTCGCCTTGGTGAGTGTGCCAAATGGGTGGGATCGCATGCATGCACACTATAACATGCATGCTACTGAATTCCCTTGCATGTGATCAATAGAACTGTTCACCTTGTCTACTCTGTGCTAGCTGCTGTGATGGATCTATAATTTGTATGGGTGCAGTTTCATCTGTCTATGCATGTTGCGCCACCTGTTGTACCTGTTCCTACTGCAACTTATTCTCTCATCTGTACAACTCATGTTCTTCCTTCAGTTGCCACTTCAGCACATGCAACTCCTTCTCTATTTCCCTCTCTCCCTTCATGCAATCTTCGTGTCGTGCCATCACCTCATAGCCTCAGTCTCCAAAGTTGTTTTCATCACAAGTGGTTCTTCTTGAGCTTTCAACTTTGTTTCGGCTCTGTGTTGTTAACAACCTTCCTCTTGCATTCGTTGCATGAAAGTATGTCAGATTTTGCTACTGTTGATGGTGCTACTCACTATGATGTTGTTCCTATATTATCTTGATATCATTTTCCATGAACAACTTGATGTTTTCATAGATAGGAAAGTACGTAGACACTTGATCGACTGCATCCCAAAGGTCGCTATGAATGGTGTGTTTGACTCTGCTCTCCTAGAAGCCATTATACCTATTTTTCTGAGAGGTAGAAGAACACATGTGATACCTAGAGACACAAAAACACTCATGACAAGAAATATGTTAGTCTAAAACAAAAACAAACTAGAGGACTGACATGCAACATACCTGTGTGACTGTCTGTGAAGATAGCGCAATTTTCACCGGGAGACTAGGAGAATCACTTCCAAAACTACACAAGGCATAGTCCAAACTCTCGGGAGGCTAACTAACTACTGGAATTATGCAATGCATAGTCCATCCTGGCCTATTGAGGACTGAAACTACGCAATGTGCAATTTTAGTCAGCAGTGACATGCAACCAGCAAACTATATTGCATAGTTTTTGGGGCCAGCAAGACGCTGCCTCCAAGAATTGTGCGATGCAAGCCTGGAGGTCAATGTTGGACCAGGCTTGCACAATTTTTGGAGGGAAGGTAGATTCTTCTCTTCTAGAAATGCACAATGTTAGTCAGGCAAGGTACAGTCCAGACCGAGGTAGCCCAAACCGATCGACGGGCGACCGAAAACATGAGAAGTCTAAATGCATGATGAGATGAGTGAATATAAGAGTGAATGATCATACATGCAAACAACAAGTGTAGGATTGATAAAATGGGAAATCATGCATGTGTGTGAAGTCAGCTGATGCAACGATGACCGTTCATGTAAAAACAATGTCATGCATGCAACAACGATGAGATGCGAACGAAAACTGAAATAGTGCTTCTAGAAGCCAACATACATGAAAACAAAAACAAGTGCTCATTGAAATCAAGTAGAACCCACTCACACAAGGCAAAACACAAAAAGCAACAGAAATGCAGCACGAGACATGAAAAGCGGGCTTACCCCGAAATAGATTAGCTGAATGTGCCAACAACTCCTAGATGCAATGTGGGATGTCAGATCTACAAGGTTGATGTGAGGAATGAGCTCTACGGTGTCTGGTTGGTGAGTTTTGATAAAATTGAAGTTGTGACGCGCATGCCACAAATCTAGGAAAAGCGACATTTGGTGGGAGGCTTATAAAATGATCCTTGCATGTAGCCTTCAGCGCAAAAAAATAGATCCCTGAATTAATGGGTGCATTTTCATACGACCTTGGGAGAAGTAGTCCATGCATGCAAATCAGTTTTTCTCGGTCCCGGAGAGAACCAGTCAACCTGAAGGCACATGCATTGGTCTGCGAGCTTGGGATGAAAATCTGCACAGTTTATGGGCTGAGCAGAGATGGTTGCCCCAGAGGGATTACACAATTTCTTAGAGGAACACATGAATATCTCCCAGGATTGTGCAATTTCTAGGCTGAGAAGCTATCCTAGGTTATACCTTGCAATTTTCTCAAGGAAACCTATCTGACTGTATTGCGCAATTTCTAAGCCCAGCAAGCTACCTGGCTAGATTTACACAATTTCTGCTAGTTGTTGGGCTAGCTGTCCCAAAGGGATTGAGCAATTTCTGGGAGAAGTAGGTGACTGCTACCCAGAATTGCACAATTTCAAGGTTGAGCAGCTGCCCTGGGATGAATTGCACGATTTTTTAGAGGAATACTATCAAGAAGAATTGCGCAATTCTAGAGCCCAACTGGGTGTCCAGCTGGGTTTGCACAATTTCTAGAGGGAAGGTTGGTTCCCCTCCAGAAATGTACAATTCCCAAAGGGATTTTGTCGACCAGCAATTGACACTAAGTCTAGAAAGTAACCTGTGAAGGGGACGGACCAAACTTGCATGCACAGGCTGACAAGACTCTATGAAACAACTAAAGCTGATGTGCTTGATAGTGCAAGACATGTTGTTGAGGATGGTCAATAGGGAGGCTCCAAAATGAAGCTAAGGAAAAATTTTGGAGGTTGGTTATAGCCACTACAATAGAAGAATATAAAAAGGATGAAGATCCACTGTTGATTTATTCTGCCAACTGTAAAAAGAAGCACTTACTTGGAATGTGCCCACTTAGTAATCTGAAAGTTTGCAAAATTTACGAGGATGGTCATGCAACTGAACATTTCCCATCACTTCCATGATTACTAAAGGTACTCAGGAAATCAAGTAAGGAATCAAATCAACCACCATGTATAAGTCAAAACCCATCACCATTTTATACTTGGGCTAATGATTATTATCTTGAGCAGGTTCCTCAATAGATTTATAATCTTGTTGTTCCATGGAAAATTGTAATCCTCCTCCAATTGAATATCCTACTTCATTTCCACAGTGGCTCACTCCCTCGACTTCTTCTTCGATTCAGATATCCCCATGGCCTCAGGAATGGTTTAGAACATTTTCCCTAGGGCAGTCTTTCATTCAAAATCAACAAAAACAACCACAATTTCCACTCAATACACTACCAAGTCATCCTCCTCCATGATCACATCTACCTGTGCAACCTTACCCTGATCCATACCCTAGCCCTAATACATACCCTTTACCTTATCTTAATTCATACCCTAACACTAATCCACACCCTAGCCCTTATCCTAAGCCTAGACCTATACCTAATACAAACCCTATACCTAACCCTAGTCCAAAGCCTAACCCAAATCCTAATCCAAATCCCAATCCTAGTCCAAGCCTTAACCCAAACCCGAGCCTAAACCATAGCCCAAACCCTAATCTAAACAAGGAGGTTGCACAACAATCTAAAACACCTATTCTTCATGTTGATTCCCCTACTGAACATAATGATATATCTTTGAGGTTGGGGGAAGGAGTGAGTTTGGAAACACCTTCTATCACTATAGAACATACACCTAAGAAGATCTAATTCAAAGACCATTAGAGGAGTGATATTTGATTGAAACCTACTCTGAAATTGTTGTCGAAGTTAAAAACCCTAAAATTTCCCTTAACCATTCTTGTCAATTTGAAAAGCAGATATTTGAGCTCGAACTTGAGGGATTTTCCTTTTGGCTTTCACTAGATCCCTTATGCCTCTTAGAGAGTGATTATAAAGTTATGGAAGGCTTGCATCAATTGGAGAATAATGAGTATGTGGATCCCATTGAATATTGGTTTCAAGCAGTCATCAAGACACCTTATTTCCTCATCATTCGATAACTTTTGGTACCATATCAATCAAAGCAACTGGTTTCTCATACTCTGGTATGTGTTGAAGCTTATTCTTTAAAATTGAGTGTGAGTATATTTAACATTTTGTTACGCACATGGCTACATTGGAAGTACTCCTACACTTGAAGGACACATTCCTTTCTTTAAATCAGGGTAGGGTAGTATTAGAACAATAAATAAATAAATCCATATGAAATAGTAGCACCCTTGACACTGCAATTCTTATGGCACAACTTTTGGAATTTCTATCATTAAGCACTCTAGTGGTAAGACTTGTCAGAAGAAATTCACTCTTAATGCCTCATATTCTATAAAGTGACTTTAATTGTTGGTTGAGATTAATCATTGGGTCAGTTAGGGGGAATTTTATTGTTATATTTAATACTTTCAATTCATAAGCTTAAAAACTTACTTTTGACCTATTCATTATAACAAACTATCATCCAAGAAATCATTTCAAGTTTCTCTTTGAAGGTATTGATGAAAAGCCTCCTATGGTGGACCACTTCTATAAAACCCTAATGAGCTCTCATGAGAACCCTAGCACGATCAAGTTAAGGAATATTTCAATCATTATCTAAGATGTTTTCTTTAGAACGAGTCTTTAGGGTAGCAAGGCTAATCTATAAAGATTATTAATTAAAAACTTTTCACACCATCCCGTGCTCTTAAGGAGCAAATTTGCCTCTCCACCTATTAAGTAACCTACTTAAGGTTAATTATAATCAGAGTTTCTTTTTAAATGATTAATTGAGGGATGGGAGGTCTCATTATGAGCTGATGTACCATGATCATGGGTCCTAACGAGAATGGCATTACTGCTACTCGTCACCAAGCTAGGGTAATGACTTTCAGTTGAAAATTTGGAAGAGAAGAGGTCTCATCACAAGCCCACTCGTTCATTCTTGTTAGTTCTTTTGAATGAGACTGTTGTTAGTTGGTTACCAAGCTAGGACAATGGACTTCAATTAACTTCTAAAAAAACTGTAAATGCTTTCAATTCACTCTGAATTTATATCTAATAGATGAGACACAGGAATTTTGTGGGGGTTAAAAGGCATCCCTATCAAGGATATAGATGCCTACTAGTAGCATGGCCATGCCTATGGTATTAAAGTTAATTTTTCATTATGATTTACTTGGTTGTTTTTGTCTTTCCCTAAAATTATTATCATATCTCTCCGAGAATGGTTTTAAGATCCTTTCAATAATGTGCTTTGGAGTTCTATATTTGAGAGATAATTTTGTTTTTATGGATGTGGGGCCCTTAGTGTATGTTAGGTCCCTATAATACTAGTGATTCCCCCATTACTATTGTCATTGTATCCCTTATTGTTATTGGTGTGCCCCTATTGTCCCCATATTGTTATTATTTTGCCCCATAGAAGCCCACTATTGTTATTGTTGTGCCCTTATATTATTATTGTTATGTCGGCTTTGATTATATTATGACCTATTAGAATCCTATATATAGAAAGGAGGTTTTGTCATTTGAATCATCCAAGAATTAATAATTTCTATAATGTAAAGGAGGATTCCCCCTCAAAGAGGCTGATTTTGAAGTTTTTGATCTATATTTTCTTCTATTTTGTGAGTTGGTTGCATACCATTTGGTATTAGAGCTTTGGATACTAGGGTTTCGCTGCTTCAAACAAGTCATCGCGGAATGTTCACTATGAATTTGTGTCTACGATGTTTCAGAATCTAACATTAAAACCCATTTGAGCCAAAATCTTGATGAACCTCAGGTCCAAATTGCAGATCTTTTTATTGCTATATTTTCAAAGATATGATCCAAGGAAGTTAGGGCTTTTGCAGGCTCCCAAATTACATCCCAAATAGTTGACTTTGGGAAAATCATCATAACTTTCTTTCTGAGCATCAGATTAAAATTTCGTGAGACGTATCAGAAATAGGACAACCTGTAGTTGTTTTTTTTATCGTTTTCAGGTTATAAGGTAGAAACAATGACATGTGGTGGGTTGTACAATTCCACTCTACCAAACTAGTCTATAATCAAGTCATCGTGGGATATTTCATTTTTAATTTGCATAAGTTTGGTTTGAAAAATTAGTTTGAAGTGATTCAAAGGGCATAGTGAGGCATAATTATTATTAATTGATGCCCCAAAGAATGAGAATGGAAACACCTAGTAAGCAACCTGAAATCTCTACCATAGCTAATGAAGATGTGGAGGAAATGCAACATGCTATATCAAAACTACAAGACCATGTGCAACAATTTTCACTCTCACAAAAAGTAACAGAAGCTAAGATGGATGGTTTAAACAAGGCATGAGAGCTAAGATGAATGGCATGGAAGCTAATATGGATGAAATGGAAGCTAATATGAATGGAATGTAAGCTAATATGGGTCGCATAGAAGCTAACATGGATAGTATAGAAGCAAAAATTAAAGGCAACGTGGAAGATTTGAAGATATATTTGACAAAGTTGCTACAAGAAATGCTTGCTAATGGTGAAATGGTAGTAAAGGAAACTCATGATGAGAACAAAAGAAATGTTAATCATGATTTCATAGACTCTAATGTTGGATTGAAGACCCGCCATGTTCCAAATATGGATAAGAGGAAGTTTGATGACAAGGATCCTGTAATATGGATACTACAGATGGAGAAATATTTCGATCTCCACAATGTGAAAAACACACAAAAGGTACACATTGCAACTTTATATTTGGAACCAAATCAGTTTGTACGGTATCGATGGTTTTTCTCTCATAAACAAATTGTCACTTGGGCAATTTTTTTGGAAGAAATGATAACACAATATGAGCATACAAAAAGAAACACCTTTTTTAGCCAATTGATATATCTCAAACAAAAGGGTTCAATGATGGATCACATCCAGGACTTCCAAAATTGAATATAAGGTAAAAGATATTGTAGAGGATCATAGGATTAACGTGTTCATAGGGACTTTAAAGGATAACATCCAACATGAGGTTCACCTTTGGGAACTTAATTCATTGGAGAAGGCATTCAGGTTGGAAAGAAAATTTGAAAGAAATATTATGGCATTAAGGAAACCTACCACTTACAAATATAAAAAGGGAAGCATTGTTTACCCTAGCCTTCCACAACCTATAATGTTGACACCACAACAATTGGAAGAAAAGAGAGAAAAAGGGCTTTGTTACAGTTGTGATAGAAAATACACTAGAGGTCATAAGTGTGCTGAGAAGAAATTATTTTACATAGATTGTGAAGAGGAGGAAGAAAAAGAACAAGAAATGTCAAAAGAAGAGGATATACACCAGGAACAAACCCTAGAGAAAGAAGAAATGAATCTGACCATATCTTGTAATGCATTGGCCAGAATTACCACTCCTCAAACTCTCAAGATAGAAGGACCTATCAAGAAGAAAAAGGTAATAGTGTTGATTGATTCAGGCAATACCCATAATTTTATTTATTGTAAAATAACCAAGGAATTGAATTTTTACTATATCCAGCACCAGAGTTTCAAGTGATGGTTGCAAATGGAAGAACCATAAATTTATCTGGAAAGTGCCATAATATCAAGCTATCCATGGTATAATATGTATTGAATAGCCTAATGCTTTCCATTCAAATAGGTGGTGTTGATGTTGTACTAGGAGTCCAATGGCTACAATCTTTGGGTATGATAGCTTTTAATTTTCAAGAAATTTTCTTGAATTTTTTTTCGGAATGAAAGGAAGTTAAATTAAGGGGTATCATAGGGAAAACAGGAAATATAATCAGCTCTAACATCATGACAAATCTTCTAAAGAAAGAAAAATGAGGCGTAATTGCACAATTATGTTCGCTACAGGTTCCCACATCGAAATCATCTATTTCTCCAGATCTCCAAAAAATCTTGGATAATAATTCCAAGCTATTTGAGACTCCCAAAGGCTTCCCACCTATTCGTTACTATGATCATGCTATTCATTTGATTCCAGAAGTGTTCCTCCAAACATCAGGCCTTATAGATATCCCTATGCCCAAAAGAGTGAAATTGAATGTATCGTTGCAAAAATGCTAGAGGCTAGTATAATTCAACCTAGTCAAAGTTCTTTCTCTGCTCTAGTAGTATTCGTTCACAAGAAGGATGGATCATGGTGCATGTGTCTGGATTATAGGGAGCTCAACAAGATTACTATTAAAGAAAAATTTCCCATTCATGTCATTGATTAATTATTCGATGAATTGCATGTATCAATTTACTTCACCAAGTTGGATCTTCATTTAGAATATCATCAACTCAGAATGAAGATTGAAGACATTCCAAAAACAACATTTAGAACTCATGAGGGTCATTATGAATTTGTGGTCATGCCTTTTGACCTTACCAATGCCCCCTCTACATTTCAAGGTTTGATGAATTCCATTTTCAAACCCTTCCTTAGAAAATTTGTGTTCGTATTTTTTTATGATATACTAATCTATAGCAAGTCTTGGAAGGACCACGTTCAACATGTTAACAAAGTGCTCAAACTATTGGAGGAGAAAAAATTATATGCAAAAAGCTCCAATTGTCTCTTCGGAGTACAAGAGGTGGAATATTTGGGTCATATTGCATCTCATGAAGGTGTTAAGGTAGACCCTAGAAAAATTAAATCCATTAAGGAATGGAAAATCCCCATAGCCATAAAGTATATGTGAGGATTTCTCAGGTTGATAGGGTATTAGCGCAAATTTGTTAAGAATAACGGGAGAATAACAACACCTCTAACAACATTATTTAAGCAAGATGCATTTTCATGGACTCCAGAAGCAACGAAGGCCTTTGAACATCTTAAAGAGGCAATATGCCAAGCACTGGTCTTAGCTACGCCAGACTTCACAAAAACCTTTATTGTGGAATGTGATGTCTCAGGAAATGGAATTGGTGTTGTTTTAATGTAAGAAGAAAGACCCATTTCTTTTGAAAGTCATCCAATCAAAGGAAAGTATTTACACAAATCTATTTACGAGAAGGAAATGTTGGAAATACTACATGCACTTAAGAAATGGTGGCCCTACCTAATGGGAGGACACTTCAAGGTAAAAACGGATCATGGTATTCTAAAATATTTTTTAAAACAATGTTATCTTCAGAAGAGTAGCCAAAATGGGTCAAAAAGATCATGGGTTATGACTTTGAAATCATCTAAAAAAAGGAAAGAAAAATGTTTTTGTAGATGCACTCTCAAGAAAGTATGAGGATGTGGAGGCATTTCTTTCCACCATCTCTATTATCTAACCTGATTGGATAAAAGAAAAAAGGGATGAGAGGAAAAATGGAAAAGAAGTGTGGGAACTCATTCAAACGTTACAACAAGATCCCAGTACATCTGATACATTTAGCTAGAAAAATGATTCGTTATGGTACAAAGATCACTTATACCTTTGTAATAATTCCCAACTCAAACAAAATATTCTTATGGAATTGCACACCTCTCCCTTAGAAGGGCACTCAAGATTTTTAAAAACTTACGACAAGGCTAAGAAGGAATTTTTTAGGGATGGTCTTAAATCCAATATTCAAAAGTTTGTGGCAGAATGTTTGGTTTTCCAACAAAATAAAGTTGAAACAATTAAGACCCCATGTCTATTACAACCATTATCCATTCCAATTCAATGTTGGGAGGAGGTTTCAATGGATTTTATCACAGGTTTACCCAATTCCGAATGAAAGAGTGTCATCATGGTGGTAGTTGACAGACTTACCAAGTATGCACACTTTTGTGCATTATTTCATCCATTTAAAGTCAGTACAATTTCTACTGTATTTATGGAAACATGTCAAAATCTACATGGAAACCCAAAGATTATTGTAAGCGACAAAGATCCCATTTTCACTGGAAATTTTTGGACAAAATTAATTTCTTGTCTGGGTACTTAGTTAGCTCATAGCTCATCTTATCATCCTCAATCTAATGGGAAAACTGAGACAGTAAACAAATGTTTGGAATGATATCTTTGTTACTTTGTATCTGATAAACAGACACAATGGGTCAAATGGTTGCCTCTGGTTGAATGGTGGTATAACACTTCCTTCCATATTGCAGAAAAAATGACC
Organism: Pinus taeda; assembly: GCA_000404065.3. Taxonomy (NCBI): domain Eukaryota; kingdom Viridiplantae; phylum Streptophyta; class Pinopsida; order Pinales; family Pinaceae; genus Pinus; species Pinus taeda. The sequence continues at coordinate 22,950 of APFE030279820.1, read as the reverse complement.
CCATTTATGGCACTTTATGGGATATCATCCACCATCCATCACATCATATTTAAGAGAAAAAATTCTAAGGTTCAAGCAGTGGAAGATCACATCAAGCATCAACAACAAGTTCTCCAACTCTTAAAGGATAACCTCACTTTGGCGCAGAATAGAATGAAATAACAGGCAAATCAACATCACAGTGAAAGAAGTTTAATGTAGGTTACTAGGTATTTCTATGGCTACAACCATATAAACAAATGTCCCTCGAGAAAGCTAGTAAGAAGGATAATAAATTATCACCAACTTATTATGGTTCGTACAAGGTGTTACACAAGATTGGTACTATGGCATACAAATTGGAGCTTCCTGCAGTTTTCCAAGTGCACCCAGTTTTCCATGTTTCATGCGTAAAAAAGGTTATAGGTGACAAGCTCCCAGTTCAAACAATATTGCTAGAACTTGACAAGGAAGGAAAAAGCATATTGGAACCTGAAGCAGTCACAGAAACAAGAACTCGACAGCTAAGAAATCAATCAATTTCAGAGTATCTCATCAACTGGAAGAACTTACCCATTGAATATTTCGCATGGGAGGATGAGAAATTTATACAGAATCATATAGAACTACTCAAGCATTGAGGACAACACTTTTTTGAAGGAGAAGGGCATGTTAGGTCCATATAATACTATTGATTCCCCCATTACTATTTTCATTGTAGCCCTTATTGTTATTGATGTGCCCCTATTTTCCCCATATTGTTATTATTGTGCCCCATAGAAGCCCACTATTGTTATTGTTGTACCCTTATATTATTATTGTTATGTCAGCTTTGATTATATTTTGACACCTTAGACTCCTATATATAGAAAGGAGGTCTTTTCATTTGAATCATCCAATAATTATTCATTTGTGTAATGCAAAGGATGTTGACCCTTGAAGAGGTTGATTTTGAAGTCATTGATCTATATTTTCTTCTATTTTGTGAGCTAGTTGCATAACGATGTAGGTTATTTACTTTTCTTGAATAAGAAGAGCTTCAACTATATGCTTGGGTAATAATAAGATGGTCATCCTTGGAAGGTATCATTTTGTCATACTTATTTTTCCTTATTTCCATCCATTTTAATTCCTTGGCTTTCAAATAATGTCACTTCTACTTATAATAATGAGGCTATTGAAAGTGAAGGCTTACTGATCTAGATTACTCTTGATATGCTTTATGGAAATTTGTATTGTTGGATATTTCATTATGATACTATCCTTGTAGTTTAGCATTTTTTTTAGCAGCCCTGGTATTAGACTTTCTTTGGATCAGTCTTAATGAATAAATAATAGAGCACAAAAATGAACCAACATGCATTATCTTTTAGAATAATCAAATATAGCATGGAACATTTGTTTACATATGGTTGCAGGAACATTTATGGTTCAACTTTGGTTTATTTTGCAAGGGAACAACAATAGCAGTTGATTCGCTTGCATGAGGACATGCAAGATGATCAACATGGGGGGATGTTAGGCCCTAGAATTGTCATGTTTAATGTACATTCTCACCCTTTTCTTACTCATGTTTTTCATTTTTATTACTATCATTTTGCACAATTGTTGGGCTAGTAGCTTAAACTTGGAGCATGATGACATAAGTGTTCATTATTGAACCTATTTCATTTATTTCAATAAGATTTGCATTAAAATGATTATTGATGATGGTGCTTGTGTTGTTTCAGGAATGCATATGAGATAACAATCAAAGATAAACTTGCATGAAAAATTAATTGCACTTAGTTCTGTTCCTACACCAAAACTCGTACACTAGCATTCCTACACTGAAGAGCAACCAATTTGGGGCTTCGACATTTCGGCACGCCTTTGGGGAAAAACAAGGAAGGTTATTGTCCAAAATGATGTTCTAACACCTTCCCATGAGTTGGATTGTACACAGGTCACAAATGTGAGTCTCTAGAAATAAATCAACAAATCTGCTCAAAATCTGCATAGTTGTCAAACTACCATGTTTGACCTCACTTTTCATACAACTCGAGGTGAATCTGCAAAATTTGAGCAAATAATTTTTTTTACCAATATAAAAAATTATCTATAAATGAAATTGTTTCTTAAGATTCTCTATTTTTCAAAAGTTACACACGGGTCTTTAAGACCATTTCATAAAAAAACAATGTTTTTCCAGAATTCTAGAATCTTGTAAAAAGAGCCAAACAACCAACTTCGGTCACACATTCCGAGGATATAAAGTTGACTAAGAAAAATCTAAGAGAGGGTTTTTTTTTAAATATGAAAAGTTAGTTTTCCTCCAAACCATTTTCCAAAATTTGCCATGGTTAGGAAGATATTCCAATATCTTTGAGGCCAATTTGTTAAAAATATGCAATTTTCCAGAGTTAAGGAAAATGATTGTTAGAGTCAAAATTCACCTTGTAAATTTTATAAATGGCTTAGCCATGGTATGTGTTAGGGGAGGGGATGTTACTATAGCTTCATATAGTTGTTTTGGAGTTTGAGCATATGGCTTGGGATGTAAAGAACTGATTCAATTTTAATAAAAGGCTTCTAACGCCACGGTTCTTTCTCCAAATCTATTATTTTAGTGATCATTTTCATTCTATAATTTGATTTAATTTTAAGAGAGTGAGAGTTGGATGTTTTGGGCCCAGCCAACCAAGCTCAACATCTCTCACTTTAGATTAGTTTTCAATCATTATAAATTAGCAAAAGTTGTGTTGAATGATGATTTTCCGTGTATGAATAGTTTCTTTGATATACTTGCATGACTCAAAACATTCAAAGATTGTTTCATTTTTTATTGGAGTAATGATCTCATCATGAATTGTTAAGGACTTTGTTAATGAAGCATGAAGGATGTTTGAATGTGAATTCTGAAACCAATTCTATTTAAATTGTATAATCTTGCATTTCATACTTATACAAAGTTATTTTGTACTTAGACAAGTTTTGTAATATCATGTTTTATATGAATGTCCAACAATAATATGATGAGATGTTAATGGTTGTAGCTTAGTTAGATTCGAAGTATGGTTGGATTGAGAGTTGTAGGTTAACGCTTTTCATGGAATAGGCTTTCTAAGTTTATTTATTGTAGTTTTAAATTAGAATAAACTTGTATTTTTAGGTGTGTGAGAACATTAATTTGAATGTTGTAATTTCCTTCGAGTGTTTGAGAGTTGAATGTTAGGAAAAATAAAAGATTAGTTTGAATTCTTGTTGCCTTGCATCCCAAGACATAGACTTAGTGATTAGATTTGGTTTTGTTGGATTATCTATTTTCCTTAGTTTAGAATTGCTTGGATTAGAATTAGTTTTGTTTAAGATTGAAATTATAATAAGCTTGATACATAATGGTAATTAGTCTTGTTTGATTCCATATTTCTAAATTTTATTGTTCGGATTGCAGTTAAGTTTTATTTGCATTGAAATTAAGTTTGATTGATTTACTTTACATAGATTGAGATTCAAATTGTTTATTTGCATTCTATACTTAATTCAGAAATAGAAATTTGATGTTAATTAGTTTAGATGCTTTAATCCTACGCTTACTCCTCTAAGTATTATGACCTCGGATTGATAATTTAATGTTGGAATTATAACACATATAATTTCCCAACAAGGCTATTACAAGTAGACATGCTAGGCTTGGTTGATCTCCTGTGATTTATCCCTTGCAAAAGCTGAAGGGCTCAGGTTAGAGGGAGTAGTTGTGGTAGAAAAAATTACCTCTGGAACAAGTGAAAGGACCTCATACTAGCTTCAAAGAGAGTAAATCTATGAGTTCGAAATTATGGAATTTCATTGACATTTCCAGGCTAGATTGATATGCAAAAGGTTGTAATGATAGAGAGAGCAACCAAAAATACCACAATAAGATATGTCTCAGTGTGATGGGGAGCACCTAGTCATGATGACAAGGAAGCAACTATGGTCATAGACCCTGTAAAAGGGTTGGTGTACTAGCATGGTACAATTATTCATGGAAAAGTCATTTATGTTTTGAGTTTTGTCTCAAATAGTGAAGTAAAGTCGCAGATTCAGATTAGGCAAAGGGGGTTGAAGATAGAAAATGTTCATTAGGATATTGTTTTAGTCTAGGCTCCATTATGACTATGAGCATGAAGTAGACAAGTATCACACCCTGTATTGGAGTTGGATGGAAAATTTTGAAGTAGTAGGGATTTAGAAACTACTTACAAAATTATCTAATCAAGTGCGAGTGAAAGTATCATGCCAGGTTGTAGCACCTTGAGATGTAGTACCAAGACATTTTACATAAGGGAGTAGCATGGCTCTAGTTCTATAGTCAAGTAGATTGATCCTAGGATGAAGTATGTATAATTCAAGGAGAAACTTGAAATGATTGAGCATGTATCTCTCAGTAAGAGGTAGTGATGAGATAGAAACATTAAGGATAGGAATTCTCTCTAGATCATGTTGACTAGGAGAATGATCCAGTTGGGGACATATATTCTGCCTTAAGGAGAATAGTTCTATAGAGGACATATATTCTTCCTGAATCAAATATATTGACCAAAATGAGGAAGAATGGTCCTTGAGGCCTATACACATATTAGAGTGGGTGCATTTCAACATCAAACTCAGACTCTCCAAATAGGATGAGGAGCACACTTAACATCATACTAGAAATCACTCATGAAGAGTGAGGCCCTTAGAGATTCAACATGAGTCAAATATATTAACCAAGATGATGGTGATTAGTTTGTATGCCATGTGTGAGTGTTACCATAATATTGCGACTAGTTGATGCTAATATATGCCATGTGTCAGGTAGCAACTGAGATATGGCAAGTAGTTGATGTTTTTTATTTACCATGTGTTGGTAATTAGATGATGTTGTTGATCTACCATGTGTCATAGTCGTTAACCAAATTAAGAATTATGTAAAATTTGGAAGTAGCTGTTAGCATGATACAACAATAATACAAGTTTGAAGTCTGAAGACCTACTACAGATTTCACGTTGATTCAATGGAGCATATTGTTCTCAGTCTTAAGTACAAATATTACTTTGTTCAAGGCCACATATCCTGACTATAAAGTGACCATGAGGAAATCATAACATGGAATAATTTTTAATATCATTGAAGTTGTCTATAAAGGTCTTGGATATGCTTGGATACTTACTTGTAATCATAAGCATGGATGCATTTGCAATGAAGTCAAGTTTAATAAATATTTAAATGCATAAAATACTATAATGGGAGAATTAAGTTTAGATATTGATGACTCCTTGAATTGTTGGAATGAGTGTTATGAATCATCACTGCAATCTTGTTTTTAGTATGCTTAGATTATCTCTTATCATCATAAGAGAACCTCAATCAAAATTTTGAATACTTGCATCATAATATTACGATATGCCAAAGGTCTATGTCAAAGACTTATGTCTCAAATTTCCTAGGAGCTTACATTCTCCTCAAAAGATGATGAGGATTGCATGTATATGACTCTGGAAATAGAGGGAGAAGAAGTGGAATAACGATGCGGAACCTGTGATAAAAGGAGATGTTCCAAAATTGATGTTTGAAGATCTGAGCTTAAGAGGGAGAAAGTAGATAAGAAAATTTGAAATATGCAGGTTTATGACTAGAGATGAGAGAATAGAAGACTCTCCGAGTAAGAGGAAGATAATTTTTTGCCCTAATTTTTAAGACTTTGAAGAAGTCCCATAATTTAATAAGGAATTAAGTACTCATGTGGAGAAACTATGATATGATGTACTAAAGAAAGGGCATATAGAAAATATTATGTTAACTTCAGAGGGAGCTCAAAATGATCACAGCAGAATATGCCTCAAATTAATAGGGATTTTATCTATGAATTTGACATGAAGGATATTGAATTGATGCACTACTATTTGGGACTGGAATTCTAGTTGAACCCTGGTAAAATCCTTCTTTGACAAGGAAAATATGTCATAAAGATCTTCAGAAGTTTGGCAGGATGGAGTGCAAGTCTATGACAACTCCTTTGGTGATGAACTTGAGAAAGATGAGATATTTTCAGTCTAACATGGTGGATTCATCCATGTATCAGAAGTTGATTATATCATTGATATATTTGGTAAATATTAGGCCAGATAATTTCTTAGTGGTAAACACGTTGGGCCAATTCCAGATGGAACCTAAACATGATAATTAGACTGCAACAAAGCATATATTAAGATATGTGTGTAGTACTGTTGACTACTATTTGAGATATATTTTGAATGGAGAGATATAGTTGCAAGGATATACATACATACATACATATATATATATATACACACTCTCATTGGGTAGGGAGTGCAGATGATAGGAAGATTACAACTGGTGTATGTTTCAGTTTTTATTTTGCTATGATATCTTGGATGAGTAGGCAACAAACCTCTATCGCACTCAATGCTATAAAAGAAAAGTATGTTTAAACTTATTTGGCATGCTATGAGAGAGTATGGAATCAGAAGCTACTCTATAGATTATCTAACCAAACGTTGGAGCTGACTGTGTTGTTTTATGATAATCAAGGTTTTGTAAAGTTAATAGACAATCTAATGCTTCATGATAAGACAAAGCATATTGAGATTAAGTATCACTAAATTTGTGATATGGTACCGAAGGGAGTGGGGAGTTTCTTGTATATCTCCACTGATGAATAAATGTGACATTCTCACAAGGCCTCTATCTCAAGTGAAGTTTTTATACTTTAGAGATAAGATTGGATTAGTGGAGAACTCCTCTATAAGTGAGAGGGAGTGTTAATGTGACATCAACATGGGTACAGCTTGGACTGTTGGTGACAATAGGAGCATCAATGATACTATTGATGGAGGGAAAACTAGGGTATGGCTCAGACTATTGGTGACAATAGGAGCATCACCCAAATTCTTGAGAGATGGACAACAAAGGTATGGCTCAGACTGTTGGTGACAAAAGGAGCATGATTTGGACTATTGATGGATGGACAATAGGGGTATGGCTTAGAATGTTGGTGACAACAGGAGCATGACCCAAAATTTTGAAGGGATCATACAACATGGGTATGTCTTGAATTGTTGGTGACAACAAGAGAATGACACAGACTATTGATGGATGGACAACAGGGGTATGACTCAAATTGTTGGTGACAATAAAAGCATGGCCCAAAATATTCATAGATGGATAATAGGGGTATGGCTTGGAATATTGGTGACAAAAGGATTATAGACATGCATCAAGAATTAATTTCACATAGTTCTGTTCCTGCACCAACACTCCTACACCAGCATTCCTACACTAAAGAACAAACAATTTGGGGCTTCAACATTTCGACATGCTTCCGGGGAAAACCAAGGAAGGTTATTGTCCAAAATCATGTTTTAAAACCTTCCCATGAGTTGGAATGTACTCAGGTCTTACATGTGGGACTCCAAAAGAAAATCAACAAATCTGCTCAAAATCTGCACAGTTTTAAAACTGCCAAGGTTGACATGGATTTTCGTGCAACTGGATGTGAATTTGGAAATTTGGAGAAAATGGGTTTTTTACCAATATAAAAAACCATCTATAACCAAAACGTTTTCTCAAGATTATTTTTTTTCAAAAGTTGCATGTGGGTCTTTAAGGTCATTTCTTAAAAAAACAATGTTTTTCCAGAATTCTAGAATCTTGTAAAAAGAGCCAAATAGTCAACTTCGGCATATGTTCCGAGGAGAAAGAGTTGATTGAGACAAATATAAGAGAGGTTTTTGTTTAAAATATGAAAAATTAGGTTCCCTCCAAATGGTTTTCCAAAATTTTCCATGGTTAGGAAAATATGCCAATATCCTTGAGGCCAATTTGTTAAAAATATGCAATTTTTTAGAATTAAGGAAAATGGCTATTAGAGTCAAAATTCGCCTTATAAATTTTATAAATGGCTTAGCCATGGTCTTTGTGAGGGGAGGATATGTTAATATAGCTTCATATTTTTGGTTTAGAGTTGGAGCATATGGCTTGGGATGTAAGGAACTAATTCAATTTTAATAAAAGTTTTCTAATGCCAGGGTTCTTTCTCCATAACTTATTGTTTTTTAATGATCATTTTAATTTGTTAATTTGATTTAATTTTAAGAGAGTGAGAGCTGCATGGTTTGGGCCCAACCATCCAAGCTCAGCATCCCTCACTTTAGATTAACTTTAAATCGTTAGAAATTAGCAAAAGTTGTGTTGAATGATGGTTTTTGTGCATGAATAGTTTCTTTGATATACTTGCATGACTCAGAACATTCAAAGGTTGTTTACTTTTATATTGGAGTAATCATCTCATCATGAATTGTTAAGGATTGTGTTAATGAAGCATGAAGGATGTTTGAATGCGAATTCTGAAACCAATTATATTTAAATTGTATAATCTTACATTTTGTACTTATACAAAGTTATTTTGTACTTAGATAAGTTTTGTAATATCATGTTTTATATGAATGTCCAACAATAATATGACGAGATGTTAATGGTTGTAACTTAGTTAGAGTTGAAGTATGGTTGGATTGAGAGTTGTAGGTTAATGCTTTCCATGGAATAGGTTTTCTAAGTTTATTTGTTGTAGTTTTAAATTAGAATAAACTTTGATTTTTAAGTGTGTGAGAACATTAATTTGAAGGTTTTAGTTTCCTTAGAGTGTTTGAGAATTGAATGTTAGGAAAGATAAAAGACTAGTTTAAATTATTGTGGGCTTGTACCCTGAGACATAGACTTAGTGATTAGATTTGGTTTTTTTGGATTGTCTATTTTCCTTAGTTTAGAATTGCTTGGATTAGAATTAGTTTTGTTTAAGATTGAAATTATCATAAGCTTGATACATAATGGTAATTAGTCTTGTTTGATTTCATATTTCGAAATTTTATTGCTTGGAATGCAATTATGTTTTACTTGGATTGAAATTAAGTTTTGATTGATTTACTTTACTTAGATTGAGATTCAAATTGTTTATTTAGATTCTATACTTAATTCAGAAATAGGAATTTGATGTTAATTTAGGTTAGATGCTCTGATCGCGTGTTACCTGCGCTTACGCCTCTAAGTCTTACGATCCCGGATTGATAATTTAATGTTGGAATTATAACACATATAATTTCCCCAACAAGGCTATTACAAGTATAAATGATGGGCTTGGTTGATCTCATGTGATTTATCTCTTGTGAAAGTTAAAGGACTTGTGTTAGAGGGAGTAGCTGTGGCAGAAAGAATTACCTCTGGAAGAAGTGAAAGGGCCTCGTACTAGTTTCAAAGAGAGTAAATCTATCTATGAGTTCGAAATTATGGAAGGTCATTGACATTGTCAAGGTAGATAGAAGATATGCTAAACGGTTGCAATGACATAGAGAGAAACAAAAACTACCACAACAAGATATGGGTCAGTGTTGTTATGCCCCTATACCAATAGGTGTCATATATCATGATTGACTTGGTTTAGCTTTGAAATATGTTCATACTTTTACTTATTGCAGAGGTTTTCCACATTTGTAAAAAATCCAAAAATCAAAAATTTTAAAAATGTAAAGAGAGTATACCCTAAAAGAAAAATCAAAGGGTGAAAAGAATAAAAAAGAGGCCAAAAAATGAAAGGAAATAAACCCCAACAAAAAGAAAAGACCAGGAAAGTGTGCAAGTCTACATGCCACTACTTTTATACTTTTGTATAATAAAAATTGTGTGCATCTTGTCACTTATGCAACAATTCATGAATAGTCAAATAGTTTAAGCTTGACTAATTCATATTTTCAATTTCATGTTATAGAAATAGAGAATAAAGATCTCACCCAACAGTTTAATCTTAGCAAATAAGTAGATAGATAGAGTGAATAAAAGGAGCTCAACAGTTTAATCTAAGCCCTTGAATGTAATAAGTGTAGATTTAGATAGGTATCTATATGTAAAAGAAAATAAAGTTTGATAAGGGTTTCCCAGTTTAAGTGCACCCTAATAAATAAGTGAAAATGCTAGGGTAAAATAGGTAGGGTAAGTAGATGATGGTTGCAGAATAAATGTGTGGTGAATGATAATTCTAAATGTTTAAATCTTTTACTCCCATCCCTAAGCAAAGGCATGTATCACATGGAAAGGAACATCAACATTCAATGTCAAAATAATTAACTTCCCTACCCAATCCCCTAAAATCTTCACTAATTCCCTAAGTACTAAAGGTAATTACCAAAGTTAGAGGGGCTCAGAGCATTTCTCTAACTTTTGGAGGGACCAGACCCTCAGCCCAATAATTTATAATGCCTGAGTGCTTGAGCCCCTTCATCAATATTCACCCCCCTTCATAAGTTATTTATTTCCCTAATAAAGATTTTCCTAAGTAAAATTCTATTTTACTTAGGGAAAATAAAACACTCTCCATATAAACCCTCATTTTCACTTAGCCTAAGTTTTTAAATGTGTATGATGAAAATGTTTTAAACTTAGTGTGCATTTCATATTCCATAAAGTCATATTAGCCACTAATTAATATTATTATTTACTTCTCGAAAACATACTACCCACACCCGTATTATATTATTATACAAAAACCCCAAATTTTTACATATCCCGCCCTGATGGTTAAATATAACCATAAACCAAACAATAAACGAGATTAATTAACTAATCCATAGTTAATTAAGAACCCAACCTCGCCACCATTTAATGAGGATTAGTTATGTCATTTGGACTAATTAATAACTTGATAACCAATCGAATCACCCCCGATATGATTAATCTCTTTAATTCATGTTGGGCCTGCCCTCCGTATCTGTTAGCCATTTCACCTCGCCGACAATCATCCGATCGGATCCTGCAGATCCGACGGTCATTGCGCATATCGCACGGGCCTTTGCGATCGGCCTTTAGCATGCGATGGTGAGCGGTTTCATGAATAGTACCATTGCTACATGTCAAGCATCGTATGAAATCGTGCGGTCTCGCCCAAATACCACTTACCCTCCATTAGCGGTGCAATGAAATCTGCTTACAGCCTCCCGCTAAAGACAAAATGTCAAATCGCCTCCCCACTGACACCACCTGTCCATATCACGAACCCACCAAAATCTTTGACTTTGCATAAAAAAAAAAAAAAAACAAAAACAATTTTTCGTCCTTATTCTGAAAGCGCATGCATGCAACTTGAACGTTGAAGTCGACTAGCTCGTACACCAACCGTCAACCACCCTGAAACTTGCAGTTCGACGTTGCTCCAGTCCACCATTTTCACCCAGTGAACCTACACTCCATTGCCCGTCACTAAAAAATAGGTATTTACCAGTTTTTTCCAAAAACCCTATAAATACTTGATTTCCTCTGTAATTACTTTGAAAAAACCCAAAATTCATTACAATTCAGTTGCAGAATTTAGAATTGAAGACTCCCAAGACCCTCTGTTTTCACCAATTCTATTTGAAAACCCCATTTTCCTATCTAAATCCATAAGAACCAAAATGGAAACCCTCGTGGCCCTTAGTATAGCTCCTATCACTACCCCTCATAGAGATTTGGAATATCTACCCTTAGCATATAAAGATTTTCAAATAAAAGACCTGGTAACTGAAGAAAGCTCCTTGAAAGTATATTGTCAATGCCAGGACAGTTACATGAATGGCTCTGATACCATAGGACTTTGGGAATCAAATCTCCCAAGGTACATGCTCCCCTCTGTGCATATTTTCCCTGACATTATCCATCAATGTCACGACAATTATAATCCCACCCTCAGAGCAATAATGTCCCCCAATCAAATTGTTCTCTTCAAAATTACTACAAATTCAATCAATGAAATGTTACAGTTTGAACCCAGTCAAGACCTCACCCCCATTTCCCTTGGAGAATTACTAGAGAAATCATCTAAATTGTATCAGTGTGAACTCAATCACCTTTGCCAAACTTTTATGGATAAACAACATCAACCCAAAGAACCTCCTCCCTATGTGTCATCTTTCTTCACACAGATAGGAAAAAATATAGTCAATATGATAGTTGTAGTCATGGGTTTCAATACTAGTGAATATGTTGATGAATTGACTCTACTTTTAATGTCCATTTTTACCCTTGGTCAGCCTCTTGCTATCAAATATAACTATGTTGCTTTCATTGCTGAGAAAATCCATGACTAGTTCATGAGGCTAGAAAATGAGAAGGTATTCAAGTATTCTACATTCATATATCACTTTTTCCTTTACTATCAGTCTAACAAGTTCCCATTCTCTGTAAATAAATTTGAGACAAAGGGTAATCCTAGATCAATTATTTTTTGGACTTCCATCTTCCACTATTCACATACTTGTCCATATTCATACAATGAATTCATTGACCAGTTTGTTCACCCTATGACCACCATGTTGACAGGAAGTCCTCCCCCTAGGATTAGTGAAGAAATCAAAAGAATCCTTCAATTGTCCAAATAGTACAAGATAGGTGACTAGTACTTGTACCAGAATCACATAGAGATCATAATTTATGGTTGTGAACTTCCTCTATTCAAACTACCAAAGTATGTTCCTATGAGGTTGTTTTCCTCGGAATATTATAGGAAAATGTTAAAATCTGATCAAACTCATTTCACCAAGGCCACGAAGAAAGAACTATTGAGAATTAAAGACCACTTAGGCCCATTTGTCTCCAACAATAGAGAAGTAGGCAAAAGAGCATAATAAATCCTAGAAAAAATGAGATTAAAGAAAAGCTTTGCTTGGAGATATGATCCACAAGGTTTCATTTGTGATAGGAGAATGAAAGACAAGCTGTCACCATATATCCATGATAGAATCCCTGAAATAGAGCAGTATGAAAATATGGATGAATGGAGGGAAGGGACTCTAGTTGAAATGGATAGTGATCAAGTCAATGTAGAAAATGTGATGAAAGACTTAGAAGAGAGACTTGACCTAGACTCTTGTGAGCAAGTACTAGTTGAATTTACTCAAAAGCCAACACTAGAGCCTAGTGCCTCTATAGTAGAGACTTCTCAAAGACACACACAGGAAACTAGTGCACCCCCAGCAGAATCACCACAGGAACAAGACTAGGGAACAAGCATTCCAGCGTCAAAACAACCAGAGATGTTAGAACAACCTGAAATCTCTGAAGAACAGCCTCCACCATAGCCTCATTTAGCTCAAGTTAATATGTGAAATCCCCCAGTTTTGCAGACTCCTTTGAATGAGGAAAAGAACTTGAAAAGAGACAGGGAAGTAGCTACCCTTGCCAATGGTTCTTCAAACCAGCCTGGTACTAAGAGGCACAGGATAAATCCATATTTAGAGGAAGCGTTCTTTGAGGAAACAATAGGAAGTTTGAGGAAAGAAGGTGGAGACAGTCTACATACATTCCCAATAGGTGGGACACCTTCCAGTTCACAAAGGCAAGAGCTTGAAAGACAGTAGAGTGTCGAAGTTTCATCTTTCATATCTTCATCTGAGAAGTTCATAGACATAAAAGGGAAATTCTAGGAGATAAAGGCCAAGAATGATTTGTTGAAGGCCCGAGCCTATACTCAATACTTGAAGATGACCCCTACAAATCAAACCAAATTGATGTCAGCTTATGACATCAAAGAAGGCAAAATGAAGATGAGCTTTCTAAAGCCCATAGTACAGTATCCCAAGTCACTTGCACACTACATCAAGACTAATTTTGAGGTCCTAGCTAAAGATATCCACCCCATAGATCAGATAGAATTGCATAAGCAAACAGGAGAGATGGTTTATTCTACACTGACAAGCAAGGCAATGATGGCACATAGGTTTTAGAATTCACTAAACAACACTACTGCCCAATTTCAACTAGAAGAGGCCTCCTCACAAGAAAAGGACAAGAATGAAGATATAGTTGCACCGAGAAAGCAGTTTAAATTGCCACTACTCGTGCACCCACAAACTGCTGAAGTGATTGAGAAGAAGAATGAAGAAGAGCTTATGGACTTGGTCCTTAAGCTAAATGAGAAACTAAAAGAGACAGAGCAAGAATTAGAGAAAACACTACAAAGTGGGTAGAGTGAGTCGACCTCTCAGCCTCAAAATGTAGTACCAGTGGTTTCTACAACAGTCCCTTCTACATTGGCAATTTCTCTAGCACCAAATGTCCCTTTGGCTAAAACTGAAACTATAGAAGTAACTGGTACAGGTATAGCACAAGTAGGAACCTCGAATCAGAGCAAAGAAGAGTTGATCAAATCCATGGAGGAAATGAATCTCTAGGTCAATGAACTGCAAAAAGTAAAAGAGAAATTCATTACTTTAGAGCAAAAGTATGATGTGTCAAAATTCAATTTTTCCGAAGAGGTGAGAAAAACCAAAGGCTTGACTCAACAGGTTAAAACACTGGAAAAAGATCTTACATTTGAAAAGCCTTTGACTGATATCAGAAAGATATTATGGACCAATATCATTGAATCAATAAATGATATTTAATCATCAATTCAAATCATTTCTGAAGAAATTGACTTAGTGAAAGTTTCTCTTCAAGAGATTGAAAAAACCAAGGAAGAACTAGGAAGGAAGCCTGAAGAAGCTATCAGATTAATAAAATTTCTAAACAGTAGAAATAGGCATCAGTTGGAACATTTAAACATTGAGCATAGGACTGGTACCATCCTCGAAATAAAGAAAGTATTGACCAAAAGGAGTCTAATGCAAGGCCTTGAACGCAAATGTCAAAATATGCAGGAAGACATAGATGAATTTATGGGGAAATTTGGCATCTTACAAAGTAAAGGACTTCCAAGTCCTTTAGTCATCAATGACAAGCTAATGATTCAATATGATTATCTCAACAAATTATATCAGCAAGCTAACAGTCAAGCCAGTTCATTTTCACCCAAGGCATTTCCCACAGGGAGAGTTCTCTATGATAGTTTGGAGAACCTTTTTTATATTGAGCATGAAGTAAGGCACTTGTTTCCAGTACAACCAAATTTTGTAAAATACACAGAAGCATATGAAATCTACAGAAAACTGACAAGGACAAGAATACCAAGAGATAATTGGTGGGCCAACATGACAGACATCTTATGGTTTACCGTAGTAAAAAAGTGAAGTAAATTGAAGTATTTACCATAGTCAATTTTGGTAAAAAAAAGGATGAATGATGGTAAAACAGGTAAAGAGTATCAGTGAAAGGCTAAAATCAATCATCCAGCACAGAATTACGAGCAAGACAGCAAGATGCATATTCATAGGACCTGCCTCCAACTCCTTCAATGAAAACAGGGACAACAAACAAGCAGTTCACATTTAGTTTCTACTTTCGAGACCATCTGTCTCTACATTCATGTAAAAGATATTTAGTCTTCCTAGAATATATCTCTCTTAGTTAGGAGATATTTTGATATAAATTTTTTATAAGTACTTCCTTATTTGAAGTACTGAGTGTGGATTCTTAGACATTTCTGTAGACACCTTATTTTGGAATAGAAGTGTTGTTGAACAACTATTGTATGGCTAGCTGGACAAAGTAATAAAGCAAAGGACTTTTACGGGATACTTGTGTCAAACGAGAAACAAATAAGTATTCTATATCTTATGTTTTTACAGTTTTCTAGTTTAAATATTCATATGTGTTTCATATCTGAATGATAAACGAAAAAGTATATTTCAGAAAGAGCTTTACTACATTCTGTCTTTAAAATCGTTTACTTTCTTAATGTTTTCTTCTAAGCTATTATAGGTAGGGAATTCTTAATTGCTCCCTGCTTTCATAGTTTATCATTGTGGCCATTTAACAAAAAATTCTTAATTTCTTTTTGTTAATGAGCACCCACTTTCCCACACCTTGAACTTTGTTGAAGGATTCTTAATTTCCCTTCTTCCTCTTCAAGACCATTTCACCCTTTTAAGCTATCATTTGTCTTTTGTTTGGCTATATTTCCCTGTGAAACCCTCCTTTGTTAAATCAACCTGATCTAGTTAAGCCATCTTCAGTTGACTCCATAGCCCAATGGCCTAAAATGCCTTGTTCTATCCATCTTCTCTTGAATTCCATCACCAAACAAATTCAAAACCCCCCAAGCATTCATAACTAGCCTAATATCCCATAAACAAAGCTAAATCATAAACAAAGAGCCCTCTCTGAGTACATATTGGCTAGATTCTGTACTTAAAAGATTGGTTAGTGGTTACCGCAGACCCCTTTCCTTCTTCTAACAACTTGAAGGAGAATATGAGAGATAACATAGTGGCAACCATACTGGGGAGGACAATTCCTCATTCAAATTTTTTTTTTAAGAAAGTTTAAACCTCAAATCTAAAAGCATCTTAAAGAAATCATAGAAGTTGTTTTGATATCTGTTAAGAAAACCAAAAACAAATCCCAAAAATCTGGCTTTATAAAGGACTCGTTACACTAGAGCTAACCCTAATCCCAATCCACCACAAGTGTTTGAGAACCCCAATCTGATCCTCAGAATTCTTAGAAGACAAGAAAGTTCTATTAGTCCCCGACCCACCTTCATATCTTCATCCTGTCTTGTTAGGTGGATTTACCTCGAAGACCAACCCTTTGATGAATACTTTGAAAACTCTTTGTTTAGGACTTCATCCAATTCTGAATTAGCAGACCTAGTCCAAGACCTAGAGTTCATTTGAGAATTAGAAATCCGAGCAGCCAATTTGTCAATTGATAGATATTTGCAGAACTCACCACAATCTGATCTTACCACTGAAGGAACCCCTAATCCCTCTGTAATCACTTCTGTTTCTGCAAGCTCATCATCATTCCCTATATCTCTACACCTCAAACCACTCCACATCAGACCATCACCTCCAGCTCTCCATCCACAACTCAAACATCCACTGTTATTCCAACCCTAGCTTTTGTTTCACCATTACCAACAACAATGGCCAATAGATATGCCCCCCTCGTACTACCAGGAAACTTAGGTGCCATGCCACAGGACTACTAAAGTAAGATCACTACTTTTGATGGCACTGGTACCTATACAGCCCAACAACACACCAAGAAGATGACTAATTATTTTGAAATTTATGAAATAGATATTGCTGATGTGCAAATGAGAATATTTGTTCAAAGTTTATCTGGGGAAGTTAGAACCTGGTTCAGAGGCTTAGCAACAAATAGTATAGACATCCTAAGAACTCTCTATCAACAATTCTTGAACAGGTGGGAGAAAAGGAAAGACCCCCTTCAAATTCTATCTAAATACGAAAACTTAACAAGAGGACCACAAGAAACTGTGCAAGACTATTACACTAGATTCAACAGTGTGTATAACGCCATCCCACTAGATCTTAGACCCCCACCTGGTTTAGCCTTAACCAAATTCCCAAATGGATTTCATTCTGATATGGCTTTCTAGCTGAGAGAACGAAACCCCCCTACTTTAGAAGATATGCAAAGAATAACAGTCAGTGTTGAAGCCAACCTGCTATCTAAAAGAGCCAAGGCCAGGAGTGAAAGGAGGATACCATTAAAGGAAGAAATCTCACCCTTTGAACAAAAGCTAGATGCCATAATTAAAGGAATGGATACACTAGGAGACAGGGTGGAGACAATTCAAAGAAAATCTCCTTGGGATAGCTAGCAAACCAATACATGGAGAAATCCTAATTTCAGGAAAATTCAAAACCCGAACACTGGAAAGAATGATCCTGACCAAAACATTACACCCCCTTTCCAGGAGAACTATGCAAAAGCTTCCCACTCTGAAGGCCCATAAGAATATACTCAAATCAATTTGATGGGGCTTGATGATGAAGGAAAATTTTTCTTAACCCAAGATGATCAAGAGGCCCACATACTTAAACAATTCCAAATTCAATCAGGGGAATCGTTCAACTTTAGAGAAGGATATGACACCCATGTTTGAGGTGCACAAGAAATACAATCTAAGAAGTAGGAGAATTGATGTCCCTGAAACGAACAAGCAAAAGATTCCAAATCAGCCCAAAAGAGGTAAGGTAGTAATCACACTTGTACATATTCTTTCTAGATCAAACACTAATCCTTCTAACCCCATAATTGAAGATGTTTCTGATAATCAACCAAACAATAAACAATGCTCCAATTCCCTTTCTTCTAAAGGAACTATGGAAGAACCTCCCGAGGTTGATCTAGGAGAATCAGCAAATCATGATTCTACTCTTGAAAAGGAGAAAAACATAGAAAACACAAAAACAGAGAGAATATTGCTACTTGAAATCCAAAGGCCCAAATAGAAAAACCCTTTAATATGGAAATAGAAGTAGGTAAGCTAAAAAAAATTGTCCCATTATTTGAATTAGCTAAACATGATGCCTACCAAACTCAAATCAATAGATCACTGAAAATTACTAGAACTGAAGACTCAGTTAATCTTTTCGATGACCAGCGCGAATTAATCTTTGGCCCATAAGTGAATGGAAAACCATTGGAAGGAGGAATTCCTCCCTTCTATGTGAGCTTAAACATATATGATAGGATTCTTCATGATGCCATGTTTGACTCTAGGCATCTCATAACCTCATGCCCAAGTCTGTAATAGAAAAACTAGACCTAGACATCACTAGACCATACAAAGATTTGTTTTCTTTTAATTCTAGTTAGGTGAGATGTTTAGGACTGATAAAAGACATGTGTTTCATTGGTTCAATACCCTACAAAAACAATTTTAATGGACATAGTGGTAGCAGCTATCCCACCCAAACATGACATGTTATTATCTAGATACTAGGGTGCTAAGCTTCAAGGATCTCTTCAATTGGATATGTCATATGCCACTATATCGATTTTTGGACAACCAAAGAAACTATACAGAGAAACATTGATGAAATACATAGTAAGTAGTCAGAAAAGACCCCAAAATTTCCCCATCTACTTAGTACACTCTAATATGGATTCATCCATTCTTTACAATGTAGAAACCATTCCTTCCGATACTTTAGTGGTTGTAGCAGTCGAACCAAAAGAAATTGAAAACGAAAAATCAAGTGTTCATATTCAGGAAATATCAGATAACAAAGAAAATTCAGATGAAAATGAAAACCCAGATGCCACAGTTAAACAAGTTCCTACTACCCTAGACACCAATCATGAGCATGAAATCCTTTGACATTTAGAATTTGATGGCTCAGTTAATAAATTAGGAGCAGGAGCAGGAGTTTGAGTGTACAATTTGGAAAATGACCATGCTGAAGGTCATGCCTACAAATTAAATTTTAGATTCACCAGTAATATGGCAGAATATGAGGCTCTCTTGTTGGGTCTTAAACTTGTTAAAAGATTAGGAGCAATCAGGGTGTCTGTCATAGGATATTAAGAATTAATAATTAAACAGATTAAAGGAACTTACTCAACTAGGGATCCTAGACTAAGATATTATAAAGGAACAATCATAGAAATTCTCAACACTTTTTTGGAAACCCAGCTTGCAACTATCCCTAGAAAACACAACATGCAAGCTGACAACCTGGCCATGTTTGCTAGCACCTGCAAATTACCTTTTCAACCTAATCATCAGTATACTATTGAGATTAGGCACAGACCAGCCATCCCTGATAATCTGAAGAACTGGTATGTTTTTGATAATGATGACAAGATCAATAATTTTTTAACTTTAGATAAAGAGTTTTCTAACAACAACATAGATGTTGATACAGTTATTAGTTCTAATCAAATAAATGAGGTAAAAATTAACATTTCAGAAGAAAGTTCGATAAATGTGCTTCATCCCACAAAGTTTACACAAAAAGAAATTCAAGACCGTAAACAAATGGACCTAGATGAAATAATTGAAGAAGAAACAAAGGTTATTTACCTAAAGGACAATCATTTACCCAAAGGATTGACTCCTCTAGAAGATCTGTTTGACTCCAATGACATTCCCAAGAATTCTAAAATGGAGCCATTAGAAGCAGATATCGAAGAGTACAACTTAGGAACACAGGACAATCCAAAAATGATTAAATTATCAAAATCTTTACCTCTTGATCAAAAGCTAAAGTATGTTGAACTTATGAGGGAATTCAAGGATGTCTTTACCTGGAGTTACGAATATTTGAAGTCCTATGACACCTCTATTATTCAGCACACTATACCTCTGAAAGAAAATCAAAAGCCCTTTAAACAGGAACTCAGAAGAATTAACCCTGTGCTATTACCATCAATTGAGAAAGAAATCAAATGCATGTATGAAGTAGGGATTATTGCCCCTATTAGATTTTCAGAGTGGGTGTCTAACTTGGTACCTACTAGGAAGAAAACCAGGGAAATAAGGTTATGTGTTGATCTAAGAAATGTAAATAAGGTCTCTCTTAAAGATAACTATCCTTTACCAAAAATGGATCATATTTTGCAAAGGGTAGTGGGTTTTTCTAGAATTTCTCTTTTAGATGGGTTTTCAGGATATAACAAAATCTTGGTTCATCCTGATGACCAAGAGAAAATTGCTTTTACAACACCATGGGGTACTTTCATATACATCAAAATTCCATTTGGACTAAAAAACGCAGGAGCAACCTTCCAAAGGGAAATGGACATTGCCTTTGCCGAAGAAATTCATGATTTTCTTTTTATATATTTAGATGATCTAACTATTTTTTCTAAATCAGATCAACAACACTTAGACCATCTCAGGCAAGTCTTTTTAAAATGTAGAAAATATGGAATTTCTTTGAATCTAAAGAAGTCCTTGTTCGATCTGGAGGAGGGTAAACTCTTAGGTCACATTATTTCCAAAGATGGAATTTGAATTGATGCTTCAAGGATCGAAGCTATTTTACAGATACCCCATCCAAGAAGTATTAAAGAACTTCAGGTTTTCCAAGGGAAGAT
Source organism: Pinus taeda (assembly GCA_000404065.3). Classification (NCBI taxonomy): domain Eukaryota; kingdom Viridiplantae; phylum Streptophyta; class Pinopsida; order Pinales; family Pinaceae; genus Pinus; species Pinus taeda. The sequence continues at coordinate 2,186 of APFE030279820.1, read as the reverse complement.
AAATTTTTTAAGGCAATTCATTTCTAACTTAGCTGAACTCATTAGATTACTAAATAACATGATAAAAAAGGATTCAAGTATCAAATGGACAGTAGAGGCCAAGCAATCATTTAAGGAAATCAAAATGGCCTTAACCAGAACACCAATCCTCACAAGTCCACAATTTGATAGAGACTTCATCATTTTTTCTTTTGCATCAGAACACACCATAGCTGCAGTGTTATTACAAAATGATGATCAGGGATGTGAAAACCTATAGCCTATTTTAGTAAAGCACTCAGAGATGCATCATAAAAATACAAAATAATGGAGAAACAAGCTTTTGCACTAGTAAAAGCTATAAAAGATTTCAGAGTCTACATATTATACTCTCATGTAATAGCTTATGTTCCTAATGCAGTAGTCAAAGACATCCTAACTCAGGATGGAATTGATGGTAAAAGAGGAAAATGGATAGCTACCATCTTAGAGTATAATATAGAGATAAAACCTACCAAGCTAATAAAAGGCCAGGGATTGGCTAAACTCATGGTAGAAACTAATTGTCAAGCCCTAGACATAAATGAACTAGATAACGAGCAGGAGATGACGACTCCACAAATCAGCTAAACCTTTTCAGACTCACCTTGGTATGTTGATGTAATTTATGTTTTACAAAACCTGCAGGCTCCTCCAGGGTTATTCAGAACCAAGAATGGGTTTTTGAAAATGAAAGCTTCAAAGCTTTGCATCTTAGATAATACTCTTTTTTGGAAAAATCATGAAGGAATTTTGTTAAATTGTTTATTAAAAGATGAAGCTGACAAGGCTCTCCAAGAATTTCATGCAGGAGACTATGGTGGACATCTCTATTGGAAGTCAACTACAAACAAGATCCTAAGGGCTGGATTCTATTAGCCAACCTTGTTTGCAGATGTGAAGAGATTTGTAACTTCGTGCCATAAATATCAAATCTTTGAAGGAAGAAGAAATTTGTTACCTTTACCCTTAAAACCCATTTCCACCAAGAAACCTTTTCAACAATGGGGTCTTGACTTCATTGGAGAAATTCATCCACCATCTTCTGGCCAACACAAATTCATACTCACTGCCACTGACTATTTTACTAAATGGATAGAGGCCATTCCCTCCCGACAAGGCAATCACACTGTGATCATAGGTTTCCTAGAGACCAATATTTTGTCCAGATTTGGTTGTCCCACCAAAATCATTACTGATAATGTTGTAGCCTTCAAGTCAAAGAAAATGATTAGTTCCTGCAACAAGTATCACATTACTCTAGGCCATTCCATAGCCTACTACCCTCAAGGGAATGGACTGGCAGAATCTTCCAACAAGAGTCTAATTAACATCATCAAAAAACAATTGGAAGAAAATAAGAAAACTTGGAACAAAAAATTGATCAATGCTTTGTGGGCAGACAGGCTTACAACCAAAAAATCCATTGGAACTAGTCCCTATGAGTTAGTATATGGCATGGAGGCTGTTTTTCTTTCATCATTAGGAGTTCGTGTCATGAAAATACTCCAAGAAGCTCAAGTAGAACCTAATGATATACTAGAGAAGGATAAACCAGACTATCAATTTGTAGCAAACCAGGGAGGAGGTGTGCCAAAGATCCCAAGTATTGCAGGAGAACTTAAGAAGATATTTGACAGAAGAACTAAGGCAGAAGATTTATACCTTGGAGATAAAGTGTTAAAATGGGATTCAAGAAGAGAGGACAAGGGGAAACATGCGAAGTTCGACTTCTTTTGGAAAGGACCATAAATCATCTATGCTTTAAGAGGAAACAATGCTTATTTTCTTAAAGAGTTAGATGGTACATAAGTAGAAGAAGGACTAGTCAATGATTCGATGTTGAAGCACTACTTTTATCCTACATACTAATGTTACCATGTTCTTCACTAGTACATATTATATCTTTTGTAATGTCATAGTGTTGATTGGACAGTAAGATTTTGGAGTTGAAGCCCTGTTGGGTCCCTATAATACTAGTGATTACCCCATTACTATTGTAGTTATACCCCTTATTTATATTGTTGTGCCCCTATTACCCCCATATTGTTATTTCTGTGCCGCATAGAATCCCTCTATTGTTATTTTTGTGGCTTTATATTATTATTGTTAGGTCGGCTGGATTATATTGTGACTCCTTAGACTCCTATATATAGAAAGGAGGTTTT
>APFE030279815.1:0-69307 GCA_000404065.3 Pinus taeda | reverse complement strand
TGTCAGCAAGATTACATTTATGTAATGATTAAATATGCCAAATAATGTGATTAATTAAGTTATGGCATTAAACGTATTTAAATAAGGATTTGGATACAAATACATATAGAATAATGGTAATAAATTATAATTGTTAATGGACCGATTATAATTGATTGAAATAATAGCAGTAATAAATTTCTTGACAGCCGAATTTCAGCTGTCCTAGGATTGGGGCTGAAATTTAGACTGTCCTAGGATTTGGGGCCGAAATTTGGCTGTCAATTGCCAGCCAAATTTCGGCTGCCATAGGATTGGGACTGCTATAAAAGGGCTGAGTCTCCAAGGCTTGCAATCACTCAAAAAAATGGTCTGCTCCATTGAAGACTTGATACTCTATCAAGGATAGCCAGAGAAAAGGATTGCAAGCTCTTGGAAGGATTCAAGAGCCAACAACTCAAGTCAAGACCAGGAGCTTTAGAAGATGGAAAGTAAGTTCCGCTGTGCATCATTTTCAATTTCTTACAAAGGAGTAGATCTTGGTTAGGGTTTAAAGTAATTAAGAAAACCCACAAAGTAAATCTAACAAAAGTTGGTGCCATTAACATAGAACCTGCGACTTAGCCATTTAGCGTCGTCTCTGAGTGTGACCAAAGATAGTAGCGTCATCTCATGTTGCACTTCTAGCTCGTGGCTTCGGCTGAACATGCGAGCGCCTTCTGTCAACAATATTATGCTCACGAACCGAAAGTCTACCTTTTTTAAAGTTACTGCGAACCCTCCAAGGATGACGACGGTGGCCCAAACGAAGGCCAAGGTTCCAAGCCAGCTGGCGGCCTTTTCCAGAATTGCAAGCCTGAGGGAAAACAGAATAATTTTCTTCTCGGGAGCTGTGACCATATCACTGCGACCCCAGGACTCTTGAGATTCGATTATCTCCGTCTGTGGGTCGAATGGAGAGACCAGTTTGCAACCTTTATCGCCGGGTAGTGATATATCGAGTCGGATGCTCGGTGATTCTACCTGCCCATTCGTTTCTGTAACAAGACCAGCATTTCTGACTGGTGACTTCATTGGGCAAGATCGCGGTTGGACCTCTAATGATCTACCGAAAATGTGTGCAAATTCTTGTCTGAGCAAACGTAAATTACAATTGCTAAAGATGGTTCACATGAGTTGAAATGGCTCTCATCAGTTGATATGAATCCCATGAGTTGACAACGCCATATTGATATGGCTGAGAGTTGAACCGATATTGAAGAGACGTGGAAGCCTGATCACTGTCTTTAATCTTATTTATCTAATTGGGTACTGAGAATTTAATCTTCGCATGCATTTCATGCAGTCGAAACAGAAATTGAGACAGAGATTGATTTTAAATTTTGTTGACAGAACCACAAAGGCTTCCAGCAATAAGATAGTCATGTGCAGCACAACCTTTGAATAATCCAATAATTTCTGAATGTATACATTAATTTTCTGCGAGCTGTTCTAGTCAACTTTTGGCAGATTGACATTGATTGTTCGCAAGCCCCCCGTGTGACATGAGACCGACGCCCCTGTGACATGAGATCGACTAATTTTTTCTTTCTACTCACCCTCAACTTTATTGTTTGCAAGGAAAGTTACAATTTCATTTGAGAAGTTTTTTTTCTCGTCAAGCACATCTACAACTTTGACATCTCCAATTATGGAGTTTTCTAAGATTTGGCACATTTTCCCCTGATATTGATGGTGGCTGAGATAAGAGATTTATCCTCAAATATTTGTTCATGCTATATAACCTATCTTCTTTGCCTTTATTTACAGAAGCCACTTTTCTCTATCTTCTCTGCCTTTATTTACAGAAGGCACTTTGCTCTAAATTAACAAAACTGTAGTTTGTATTACGTAACCTTTATTGTTTTGACTTTACAACTCAAATAAGAAAATCGAAGAGGGGAAAAACGTGATTCAATAATGACGGGCCTAATTCAATATCCCAATCATACAAATTCAAAATAAATTAATAAAGACTAATCAAGGAGATTGATTTGAGAGACTTCGCCCTAATATAAAATCTTCAAAATTTCACCAAATGAATCCTAAATTTCAACGTGAATGATAAATAAATAAATTAAACTACCGTTTAAAATGTGGTAGAACATGGCAAGGCAATAAAAAAAGTGCAATCCAAATGTGATGGTGCACGTGGTTATGGATACTCGTACATTTCAACTATTAGAAAAGAGTATCTAAAATATTAGTCAAGCCAAATATGTGAGAAGTCCTCAACAACATTAAAAAATGTTGTCACATGGACAATGACTCTCACACGGATAACGCCTCAATATGAGGGTCCAAGTCAATGGAACCTACTTAAGGTTAGAAAATCGTTATGTAGTTTATTATGTGTTGGGTTTTTGTAGAGAAATGTTATTAGTCTCTGTTTTTGGCAGCGTAGCGACTATCTTGATTGATGAGTGTTTGTCAAACAATAAATGTTTTTGACTAATTATTATATTTACGGTTTAATTAATGTTTCATCCAAAGGTTTAATTAATGTTTCATCCGAAATATTTGGTCAATTAATTTTTTATGCAAAGTTTTTATTTGGATTTTTTTATTGTAGGCAAAAGAGTAAGATATTATTAAAACCCAGGAAAATTGTTTCAAATTTCACTTAAATGTCAATGTAATGCTAGCTTGTAGTTAGCATTACTTAGGAAAAATTTAATGTTTTACTTCTTCAATGTAATCTTCACTTTGTTACTTATGGCACACCACATCCACCACATGGCTTTCTGCATGTGCTCTGCAGCACTTGAAACCCATCACCACATTTGTCTCTGCGTCACTACCATTGCATTATAATACTAACAACTATTACCTGTGAATGGTTCGATACACAAAACGAATTGTATTCAAAGTCCTCTACGCCCTACACTAGCTCCATAGCTATGCTTCTCTTTGTGATTCTCTTTTCTTAGGCAGAACAACGCTTCGTACCAGGGGTTGTGGAACAAATCTTCATAGTAGGGGTTTCGCCAACTTTCAAAAGCCTTGTCTTCTTCAATTAAGCTCTTTAGCTCAGGTGCGGAAAGAACATGCATTAATTGAAGTCTTGATGCCTCAACTTTATATGACTATCTATAATCCTATTACCATATTGTATCCCACCACATATTTTGCGCCTACTCCTCATTTAGCTTTGACTCTTGTATCACCAATAGCGACCGCTATGTCATGATATTTCTCCATTAGTAAATTGTAAATAAGTCTTCTTGGACCCATCAAATTCTCCTTTTCTTCATTCTGGCTATCCTCTATAAGTATGTTCTAACTCCTCTAGTTATGGGGTTACGGACATATACCTGTAAGATCATTAATTGCCTGCATCTTCCCTTGCTTGGTCCACAAATTCTTTTACGTAAATATGGATTCCCAATCCAACTCATCTCTCATATGAAAAAACAAAACTCTTCTTGACTAAGTGTTTGGCACAAATATGGAATTAGTAGAATACATTTGTAGGAGCTAAGATATCGCTGAAGCCTAAGTATGTGGTTGCATAGAAGCCTGAGTATGCTGCAACCATGGAATAATGAAGGTGGTAGTTTTAGTAAATATCAGAGTGGTTTTCGGGTGTACCAACAACAAATCTAGAAGCATACCAAGAAGCAGAGGGAGTTGCAGAGCCCAGATTCTATGGATCTTTAAGCAACAATAGCTTCATATCCATACTTGGGTTACCCAGTGATGTAATGCAACCTACTGAGAGCCAACCTTCACTATGGAACATGCTTCACGATAAGCTTATGCCTCGCTAAAGGCCCTTGATTAAAGATAAGCAGGCATACCCAATGCTTCTCGTCATCTTTCGTGCAAGCCATAGTACATCATTCGTGCGAGCCCCTACTCATTGGAACCCATACTCCACACTACCTATACACTTCTAAGCTCTACTCAGAACACCTATACTTTGGGCATGAACTCTAATACATGCATGAAAAATCTCTAATACTAGAAAGATGATAGAATGTCCCACTAGGATAACTTGGAGCTCCTAAAAGCATGGGAGCACACTTCTTCTTATCGAGCGAGCCATCATTTCCAATAATCTAATATTGGTAATCATTTGAATAAGTTCATGAAAAAAAAGAGTTGTACAAGTTCAACCCCCGAATGATAAAAACATCCTAATAGGCTCGACCCAGAGAGCGTGGAGGGCACAACCGTATCACAATTTTTTAGGAAACTTTTTGATGCTGAAGTAATTACATAATTAGATTGTAGCAAACATACCTTATGTGAAAGGAAAATAATGTACGACGACCTGGAAACCAAGCCTTCTTTGTAGAAGTTTTCAATAATATCAAATTATGGCTCTTGCACTCTGTCTGAATAAACTATTAGAAGCAATGATGTGGGCAACAAAATTCTAGGCCAGGTCTCCCATGTGAATGGTATTTTTGAGAAGTGGGAAGTCGCTCGAGGAGGTTGTGGCACATTGGGCATAAGATTGAGTGGAGTAGTAGAGGTCCTAATGGGGTAGTCAAAAATAGGGGAACTAGGAGGTGTATTGAATGCAAAGAAGTGGTGCTAGTACTAGCCTCTATAGATTCATTGATCCATTGAGGATCTGATACAGGCTTCCTACAACATTTTTCCCATCTCAGGTTGATAATAGTAACACTGATTTCTCATCTTAGGTTGATAATAATAACATTAATGATGAAGGATGAAGGTAATGTTATTGCATCAAAGAGATTTAGAACAGTCAGTGAAGGAGCGCACTGTTAAGGTGCTTCGTAAGCAAAGGTCACTAGTTCTAGTCTCGCCGATACCATAAATCTAGCATGGTTTCCGCTGGTGCGGCTTAGGCCAGGTGCTATCCTCGGGTGACTTTGACGGCTTAGATGCCCCTGAGTCGTGGCCTCTCAGCCATAGGGTAAGCATGATTTTTAGTATTCACCCACTTATCAACCAAGATAGAGAAGGTAATGTTATTGCAATTGAAGGATGAAGATAATGTTATTGCAGCTAATGATGACCGATCATAGATGTGTTGGTAAAGCTTGCCCCATACCTGGATAGAGGATGAAATAGACAAGTGGGATGTATGAAACTAGTGTGTGGCACGTAAGTTGTTTTTTTCTTAATTAGTTATTTTAAATTAGAGTGTTATTTTAGATTAATGTGTTATCTCTTTTATTTGTTCATTTCACTAATGCAATGAATGCCACATAAATGATAATTCAATTTAGAAATTAAAAAAAAAAATAAGAAATAAATAAATAAAAAGGACGCACACAAGGATTGCATGGATTCCAGGTGTCTCAGTGCTCATATTTGAGGAGAAATGACATCGTAAATCTTGTTGTAACCCATTTGTACCAATTATGTAATTATGCAATGCATGTATGTAATAGTTATGTAATTATGGAATTCGAATTGTTGTCACTGTTGGAATTGGAAACACATGCATTGTGTTATATGTTCTTAGTTTGTGCTCAATTTTTTAAATTTTATATGGCCCAAATAAATATCTAGGAAGCTAGGCGAAACTTGATCGTTGCATGTGGATCCAAATTTCTTATTATTTTCTTTTATGAGATAAGAATACATAGAAACTCTATCCATTTCCAACTCAGCTACACCCCCCATATATTCTTCTCTCCTCATCCGGGAACGCCTCAAAACAACAAACCTCTATCCAACATACGAGATAATCTCACCTGCCGCTACCCTATTTGTTGAGAAGGCACCAGGAGCAAAGCCTGCTCAAAAGATTGTAACCCAACGTTGAATGAGTTAGTCTTATTGTGGAGATTTATGGTTGACAATTTATGGGTATCTGTTAGCAAGAGAATCAGATCTTTCTCAAAGTCTTGTTGCATTTCTTTATAATTATGGACTCTCTTCAGGAGTAAAGTTTTTTTAGCTCCACCCATGCCAAAAACACCTACTTTGGACAGGGTGGAGGATTTTGTTTCCTTGTCATCCATTACCATAGTTTTAAAGCTTATGCATAACTCATCTTGTCCTACTATACATGACTCTTGAATTGGTTGTTGTCTGTAATATAATCCTAGTCATACTCTCAAAGAAACAAACTGGTAATCGAGTTGGATACCTAAGTATCAACAACAATTGCAATGCAGGTAGGATCGAGTGCCACTTTTATTCTCGGTGGTGGGGTTTATTCCTAAGAGAGGGGTTCCTTTGATTTGCATAGAGAGAATTTTCCAAGGCCTTAATGCAATTCGTTTATATTTTTTGTTTTGGGAGGGTTATAATTTTTGTGTGCATGCTAGGAAATGGACTCATCAAATGGAATTTCGTTGAAAGGGCTGTGAATGCTAAGGTCTTTTTTTGGAAAAAAGAAAAAATGAGGAAAAAGAAAAAACTAGCATACTTTTTGCTAGCCAAAAATATGTTTACATTATCATAAATAACATTGTTATGCTCCATACACTCTAAATATATACTCGGAATGAATTTTTGAGAGCCCTCTCAAAACAAAAATTAGAGATAAAAATGAAATTAAAACTCTTTGTTTTAAATTAAAAAGAAGTGTTGGAAAGCAAATTTAAAATTATATCTTTTTTATTTTTTAAATTATTTATGAATAATCAAAAGTCTCCCTATATATTCTGATCGAAATTGCCAATAATATATCGTACTAAGATGTTTTTGCCTGTTCCATAGAATGTTAGCAAAATTTTAATGCCATGCAATGTAAATGGAATTTTAAGTACAATATGAACACCTTGATAGGGGAAAAACACACATTCCAAAGAGCTTCGTAGGCACAATCCCTTCTGAACCTAAGATGCTTTTGTCTGTTCGATAGAATGTTAGTGCAATTTTAATGCAATGTCATCTAAAGGGAATTTTAAGTACAATATGCAGGTTAATAATGGATCAGGTGGTCTGAATAGAGGCACAAGATCAAAGATTCCACATTGACATATCACAAGGTTTTATACTTCATAAATTGATAGAGCTCCTTAGGAAATTCCTGGAGGTGCCCAACATACGTTCAAGGTATGGTTTGTTGCCTTGAAACATTGTGTTTTTTGTCGCATTGTTTCCAAGTGATGTCTTGTATGTTTCATAGCTTCAATCTGATAGACATCTTTCATTATGCAATGGTTTTTTTTCTTAACAAGGACAAGTTCCTCGATGTTATTTTATTATTTATTTATTTATTAGTGTTGTCTATTTTATATGTTTGGTTGAATACTAGGGAAATGCACAACTTTCCACGTATGGATATATCAAGTCAGTAAGGAAAAATGTAGCATTGTTCTCCAATCTGCTGGGAGCCATATCATTTCCATAAGTTTTTTAATATTTTAAGCCATTAAATCTCAAGGTTTTGTGCTCATTAGACACCCACAATCTCACCATCGTGGAAAATATGAACACAATGTCTAACTTCCCTTTGGATGGGTAATGTTTTAAAATGTAATTTTTTCAGGTTAATTTGTTAATATGCCCGTATAAATGGTTGTTATTTTATGTTATTCAAAGCCAAAACATTGATCTTTATTTAAACCACAAAATTTTATGGTTCCTTTAGAAAACTAAGGTTATGTAGTGCGAGTACAAAATTGAGCTGGGGTCTTCCATGTGATAGAATCTGAATAGTTCCAAATGTTTGAGAGAGAAAAATCTCAAAGCACATAAAGCATCTACTAGTGATGTATGTGTAAATTTTTTCCCAAACTCCTTTTTGTAGAGTATTTTTAAAATTTTAAATCTTTCTTACAATAACCTAATAAAATTGTGCTTTCAATGCATGCTTATAACACATAATATATACCTGTCACACAAATTAATTTTAGTAAATGATGATCAACTCATATTTCCTTGTCAAAATTTTTTGTTCTCCTATCAAATTGGCAAGGAATACCATTGCTTGAAATCCTTGTTTAATTTTGGTGTAATAAACAGTATTGACAATTTTTTTAAGGAATGTCACACATTCATAGAAACATGAGTGTGTTTCTATTTTTGTTAAGTTTAAGCTTTGTTGAAATTTTATGTCGGGCTTACGGTGTGACCAATAAATTCGCATATGCTATTTTTATAAAACTGTGCACATGCTATTTAAACATGTACATGTTTTAAAAATTAATGCATGAACATTTCTCGTTTCATGAAAAAAAAAAATTAAAAAAATAAACAAGCTCGTGAGGTCTCATTGTCCCCCATCACCCTGCCCCTTTCAAAATTGTGATTTTACCATTGAATGAGAGCATTCCAGCTCAAAGTGAACACATATGCACTCTTGGTTGTTGGGTGGAGGTAAGTATCAATTTTTTTCATCAAATGAAAAATGTAACATTTAAAATATTTTTTTTCAATTTCATTTTTGTTAAACACAATTACCATGGATGAAAACCCCAAACCAAATCAATAAACCAACCTCATATAAGATTTACAATAAAACATTAACCTAGAGGTAAATCCAAACCCAGAAATATAGATTGCAAGTGATTTAAATCAACTAAAAATGTTGATTAAAGAGATTAGGTACACAAGGGAACCACCGTGGCTCTCATTAGCCATATCCCTTGACAAAAATATTGCCTCCATTAATCATGCTCATTGTTAATGGAAAATGAAAAATCAATAGTAGGGAGTTGATCCAAAATGGATCTTAAACAACCCTTTTGAAAGTCTTCAAATATGTTAAAACCACAGAAAATAGCATCAGGGTTAAATCACAGCAATAAAGCATTGATATTGCATCAGATAAAGCCAAGCAGTGTTAACGGGCCTTAGCCTTAAGAGAAATGCGATACCGATACAAGCGAAACAACGTGAATCATTGATCGAGCGCGCAGATCAATGGTCCAGATCAACTACCAATATCACATCGCATGGAACGAAACGGAGGACTTAACACATGATGGTAGGCTTAAGCGATATGCAATGGCCGCTTTATCACATCGCAATGAACCAAGGGAGAAGAATCGGGACCCATAACTTAAAGACTCGCGACGAGCCCTTCCATCGTAGCCGTTGGATGGGTGAAAGAGATCAACGTCGGATATCACATCACTGTTTCCTAAAGGGAGGACTTAACCTAGGCAGACCTATAGGAGCTATGAAATAAAACAGTGAAGGATTTGAGTTCCGTGGTAAGTGGTATTTCAGGCGGGCTTCAGGGGGTAAGTGGTATTAGAGATGCTATGCCCGATTCCATACACTGGTTGACATGTAGCACGCCACAGGAGAGAGAACACTGCTTTTTCAGGTAGGTAATCTTTGTGCAAGTGGGCCACCCGAAATGGTTGTCAACTGTTGGATTAGCGATCATGGATTGGACGGTGAAGAAGGCACGAGCTAGTTGGATGATCAAGTTGGATGTGAACCGTTCGATTGAAGGTAGATCAATGGTGGGCTTGTGACAGTGATAAAACATAGACTCGAGAGGATTATAGATATGGCACTATAAAATTTGAAATCCGATATGTGGCATTTTGTTGTGTCTTTCTACATTTTGGTGTATTTCCGTTATAGAATCAAAATACAAAGGAGCTCTTGTGCTTTAAGTGTTTTGTCTTGACAAGATGTGTCCAACGCTGAAAGGAAGGTGAACAGACAGAAGAGGAAGACATAGAGCCCGAAGAGGGAAGGCGAATAAACAGGGACGATAGGCTTAAAAAGACATCCCATAATAGAATAGAAACAAGTCGGAGTTCAGAGACAGAGGGGAGACAAAGGGTTAGAGAAAACACATAGCTACAAATAGTTGATCAGAGGCACTAAGAGGGAGAGTCTGTGCACTCTTTAGACTCAAGGTTTTCGAGTGAAATCCCTGTGTAATATCAATGTTGTTGTGTTATGGCTCTGATTGAGCTCACACCTATAAAATCTATTCTTGAAGACAAATATAAAGGTCGGCACTGAAAGCTGGACCAGGAGATGTAGCCAGGGGGTCTGGTGACCTCCTTCATTATTTTGACTGTGTTGATGTGTGTGTATTATTTTTTATAACTGTTCATTGTCTATGTTATTCGCAATCTTTTCGATCCGTTGCATTAAATAATATAGGCATTCCCACACATGAGTCTTTAATACCTTTCCTCCTTAATTTGATATCCATTTTGGATCAAGTGGTATTATAACATTTGGTTTTGTTAAGGTTAGACAAGCTTGTGCTAGATTTTGAATGCTAACTAGATTAAAGCTTAGACTAGGAGAAGGAGAACTTGTTGAGGCTCATTCAAAGATTGGAAGAGTCTATTCTCAGAGGAGAATGGCAGAAGAAGGTCCATTGGGATCAGAATCTCAATTTATAGAAAATTTTAAGACATTCCGAGCCATGGTGGAAGAGATGTATCTGGAATTTAAGAAGGGTCAAGGTGAAAGCACTTCAACAACTAAATTAGACAAAGGTGCAGAGGAAAATTTTCTAGTTGCCCCTCTAGAAGGCAAAGAGAAAGGGGAAATGCCTCCTCCACCATCTCCTCCATCATCACCTTCATCATCCTTATCATCTTCTTTGCATAACACTAGCTCTTCTAAGAAGAAGAATAAAACTTCCTTAATCAAATTAGATGTGAAGTTTGATTTGCCAATTTATGATGGAGAACTCAATGCAGAAAAGATAGATAATTGGATAAGACAAATTGATGTATATTGCAGGGTATAGAACGTTGATTCAGAAAGGAAGAAGATTCAGCTGGCTAGCCTTCGACTTGGAGGAACTGCACTAATATAGTGGGAAGGCAAGACATAGGTTGGTCTATAAAAACATGGTAAAATAAATTCTACATGGAATGAATTTGTTTCTACTATCAAAAAACAATTCTACCCTTTAGCTTACATGCAGTAGGCAATGATGAGCTGGCAAACTCTTCGTCAGTTGAAGGGTCAAAGTGTAGAAAGTTATACTCAGGAATTCAGAAAGAGAGCTTTAACTCTAGGTATATCATTAGATTCACTTGAGACTTTATTGAAGTATAAAGGTGGTCTTCAGAGCTATTTAAGGCATACTATTCTCATGTTTGATCCCACTAGCTTAGATGATGTATCAGTTCAAGTCACACATCTAGAAGCTAGAGTTAAGAATGTAAACCCAGAGGTTGGGAGATCATATAAGTATTTTGTAAGCAAGAGCAAGGAAACGAAGAAACTGAAATGGAAGGAGAGGAAAGAAAACACTGTAAATAAGGATAAACCTTCATGCACTCATTACAAGAAAGAAGGACACGATGAGGCACACTATTGGTTTTTGCATCTAGAACTGAAACCTAAGAAGTTCGGTGGAAAGGAGAAGAAGAATGTTGCTGCTATTCAGAAAGACTTGGGATTAGATTCAGGCGATGAAACAATAGTTACAACCATAGGTATTAAAGGTAAAGATTCTAAAGCATCCACAAGTAATTCTGCACAATCTGTTGATAATGAAAATAACGAGAGGGAAAGAAATGAGCTTTTTCATATTAAAGTGATTTCTAAGCACGATAAGATTGATACTTTATTTGATAGTGGATCACAAGTAAATTTGATTTCTGAAACAATTGTAAAAAAGTTGGGATTACAAACAAAACCTCATGAGAAGCCATATCCATTAGGTTTGGTGTGTGATAAAACAAAGCTACAAGTAATGAGACAATGTAAACTTAGGTTTGTTGTTGGATTAACATTTGTAGATGAGATTGAGTTAGATATAGTTCCATTGGATATATGTGGTATTGTTTTGGGAAGTCCATACATGTATGATAGGAAAGCTATTTTCTATAGAGTTGAGAATAAGTATCAACTCACTAAATATGGAATGGAATATATTGTAAGAGCTCATAAACTCAAAGGTAACTATTCTCTAATAAATTCAAGATAAATGAAAAGAATTGTGAATTCAAGTAAGCAGTTTTTACTAATGGTTGTAAAGGCAAAGGATCCTGAAAAATCCAATGAATTTTAAGGCTGTGATTCTAAACAGAAAGCTGACTTAGTTAAAGTTGTTTTAGAGAATGATGTTCTATTTCAAGAGCCTAAAGGTTTGCCACCCAAGCGAGAAATAGTACATGATATTTATTTGCAGCAAGATGCTCCATTACCTAACATTGGAATGTATAGGTTGTCATCTTTAGAGAATGTAGAGATAAAGAAGCATGTACAAGAGTTGCTAGATAAAGGGTTTATACGACCAAGCATATCACCGTGTGGATCTCCAATCGTGCTGGGGAGAAAGAAAGATGGTTTGTGGAGAATGTGCATTGATTATAAAGCACTAAATAAAATAACGATGAATAATGGTTATCATCTTCCTTGTATTGATGATCTATTAGATCAATTAAAAGAAGCAATTTACTTTTCTAAGTTAGACTTGCGAAGTGGTTATCATCAAGTCAAAGTTGTAGAACAAGATGCATGGAACACTGCTTTCAAGACAAAGCAAGGATTGTATGAATGGTTGGTTATGCCTTTTGGCTTAACTAATGTTGCTGCTACATTTATGAGAGTCATGAATGATGTACTCAGACCATTTATTGATGATTTTGTAATTGTTTATTTAGATGACATTCTTGTTTTTAGTAAGACATGGGAAGACCATGTAAAGCATGTAAAGTAGACTTTAGATGTTTTAAAAAGAGAAATTCTCTATGTAAAACTACCAAAATGTAAATTTGGCAGAACATCTTTAAATTATTTGGGTCATATTGTAGGGGGTGGTGAATTGAAGATAGATCCCTCTAAGGTTGAAGTCATTGTGAACTGGCCTAAACCCATCTCTGCTATAGAGTTTAGGAGTTTCCTAGGGGTAGCTCAATACTGGAGAAAGTTTATTTCTAACTTTTCTTTGATTGCAGCTCCATTACACACTTTAACAGGATTGAAACAAGTGTTTAAGTGGGGAGGAAAACAACAGAAAGCCTTCGACACCTTAAAAGAGAAAATCAGTACACCACCAGTACTAGCACTGCTATATCTTCAACACCCATTTGAGATTGAGATATATGCCAGTGACTATGCCATGGGAGCAGTGTTGATGCAACACAGAAAACCCATATGTTATCATTTTGAGACATTTACTTTTGTAGTAGTTAATTATCCTACATATGATAAAGAATTGTATGCATTAGTACAAAGTGTGAAAAAGTGGAAAGATTACCTAATGGGTAAAGAAAAAATCATACATACAGATCATCAACCACTTCAATATTTGCACTCACAAACTAAATTGCAACAATCAAGACATTATAGGTGGATGGGTTTTCTACAACAATTTCATCTTGTCATCAGGTATAAGAAAGGCATACACAATAATGTTGTAGACATGTTATCAAGACCAATCATAAATGCATCTACAATACTTAAGCATAACTTAGTAATGCATGAAAGTTACATTGAACAATATGCTCAAGATGTAGATTTTAAAGATGTATATGCAACTTTAAGTCATGGAAAGCAAGTATAAGAATTGGATTATTATGTAAAGGACCAACTCTTATATCATTTAGGAAAGTTATGCATTCCACAAACTGAAAAAGTTAACATAATTTGAGAAGCACATACTTCTCTCATATCAGGTCATTTTGGTGTAAGTAAAATAGTTGCACAATTGCAAAGGTTCTGTTATTAGCCAAGAATGCATGAGACACTTTCCAGATATATCAAAGGGTGTACTATGTATGCTACAAGAAAGCCCAATAATAGGAGATTAGGCTTGTACACTCCACTTCCAATTCCTTCTCGTCCTTGGGAAAGTGTTTCTATCGATTTTGTTGGGGGATTGCCAAAGTCCAGGAAAGTTCATGATTATTTGTATGTTGTTGTGGATAGGTTCAGTAAAATGTGTATTTTGATACCATGTAACAAGCAAGTTACAACTGAACAAACAACAAAGTTGTTCTTTCATAATGTATGGGTTCATTTTGGGTTACCCACTTCTATTGTATCTGATCGAGATTCTCGATTTGTTGGAAATTTCTGGTCAAGTCTATGGGAGTTGATGGACACCAGGTTGAAGAAGAGCACATCATTTCATCCACAACCAGATGGTCAAAAAGAAGTGGTCAATAGGATAGTGATCCAGTTGCTCAGAGCTTATTGCAACAAGCATCCCAAGCTTTGGGATGAGCATTTGTGTTATGTGCAACATGCTTACAATCGTGCCAAGCACTCTTCTACTCAGAGATTTCATTTTTAGACTCGTTTTGGTTTTATACAAAAGTATCCCTTGGATTTTGTCTTTGGTAAAGACATAGCAATTTTTGGACACAATGATGTGGACAAAGCAACTAAGTTCATTGAACAAATCTAGGAAATTCACCAGGCAATACAGGAACAACTAGAAAGAAGTCAAGCCAAGTACAAGGAAAGACATGATAAGAATCGAGTTGAGCATAGTTTCCAAGTTGGTGATCAAGTTTGGTTGTACATTAGCAAAGACAGAATGCAAGGGGAAGGTAAGAAGCTAAAACCAATAAGGTATGGACCTTTCAAGATACTTGATAAAATTGGTGAAAATGCTTTTTGCCTTGATTTTCCAACTTATATACATATCTTTTCAATCGTTAATGCAGAACACTTGATATCGTATGAACCTTCATTGATTGAGGATCCTGAAGAGAAAAGTCAGTTGCCTTCTATTGAGGATTTGTTCCCTAAATATCTCAATGAGTTATAGGAGGACACAGTTCTGGACGGGAAGGTAAGAACTACGCATCAAGGGGATGTTGAGTACCTGAGAGTGGGACTCAAAGTTCAAATCCAAGAAAGGCACGATGGATAGAGATTGGACAAGTGAGGGAATTGTATCCTCACTTGATCAATGCCTAAAACCAACTTTTGGTGGTCCAAAATATTTTTAGTGGGAAGGTGTGATCCAAAATGGATCTTAAACAACCCTTTTGAAAGTCCTCAAATATGTTAAAACCACAAAAAACAACATTGGGGTTAAATCGTACCAATAAAGCATTGATATTACATTGGAGAAAGCCAAGCAGTGTTAACGGGCCTTAGCCTTAAGAGAAATGCGATAACAATACAAGTGAAACAACGTGAACAGTTGATTGAGCACACAGATCAACGGTCTAGATCAACTACCAATATCGCATCGCATGGAAGCAAAGGGAGGACTCAACACATGATGGCAGGCTTAAGCGATATGTGATGGCTGCTTTATCGCATTGCAATGAACCAAGGGAGAAGAATCGGGACCCATAACTTAAAGACTCGAGACGAGGGCTTCCATCGTAGCTGTCAGATGGGTGAAAGAGATCAATGGCGAATACTGCATCACAGATTCCTAAAGGGAGGACTTAACACAGGCGGACTTGAAGGAGTTATGAAATAAAACAACGAAGGATTTCAGTTCCATGGTAAGCGGTATATCGGGAGGGCTTCATGCGGTAAGTGATATTGGAGAGGCTCCGCCTAATTCCATATAGTGGCTAACACATAGCATTCCGCAGGAGAGAGAAAACTGTTTTTTTGGGCTGGTAATATCCATGCAAGTTGGATGATCACGTTGGATGCAAATTGTCTGATTGAATGTAGATCAACGGTGGGCTTGCGACAGTGATAAAACACAGACCCAAGAGGATTATAGATATGGAACCATAAAATTTGAAATCCTATATGTGGCATTTTGTCGGGTTTTTCTGTGTTTTGGTGTATTTCCATTATAAAATCGAAATACAAAGGAGTTCTTGCGCTTTAAGCATTTTGTCTTAGCAAGATGTGTCCAACATCGAAAGGAAGGTGAACGAACAGAAGAGGAAGACAGAGAGCCCGAAGAGAGAAGGCGAACAAATAGGGCGGATAGGCTTAAAAAGCCATCCCATAATAGAACATAAACAAGTCAGAGTTCAAAGACAGAAGGGAGACAGAGAGTCAGAGAAAACACACAGCTACAAACAGTTGATCAGAGGCACTAAGAGGGAGAGTCTGTGCACTCTTTAGAGTCTAGGTTTGCGAGTGAAATCCCTGTGTAATATCACTATTCTTGTGTTATGGCTCTATTAAGCTCAAACCTAAAAAATCTGTTCTTGAAGACATAATGTAAAGGTCAACACTGAAAGCTGGACCAAGAGACGTAACCAGGGTGTCTGTTAAACTCCTTCATTATTTTGACTATGTTGATGTGTGTGTATTATGTTTTATAACTGTTCATTGTCTATGTTATTCGTAATCTTTTCAATCTGTTGCAGTAAATAATATAGGGATTCCTGCACGATTCTGTAATACCTTTTCTCCTTAATTTAATATCCATTTTGGATCAGGAGTGGGAGCACCTGTGAGAAGTGACAACTACGAAAGAAGTAGAGTTGAATATGTGTGTGGAATAAAGAATATGTGCAAGAGGGAGTATGTGTGGGAGAGTATGTATGTGGAGGAAATGCATGTGCGAAGCAAGGACCAAAAATAATGTTCCTCACAAATGATATTGGCTAACTATAAAAACACTTAAGAGAACAATTTTGAGGGTCAACACGCACAAGGTGGGGCCAAAAGGAAATATTTAATATATAATCATGTTGGGAGATTAAAATTGAAATACTGAGTGCAAAAACATAATTATAAAAAATCTTAAAATAAAAGAAATAAGGATCAAAGTATTTAAACAATGCCACTTTCTAAACTGTACAATTAAACAACAGAGTTGTAGGATTAGCCAATGTGTGGCCTTGCATGTCTTGGAAACTTGACTAGTTGAGAGGGGGGTTAATCAATTTATTAAATTCATGGACATCAAATTTATGTTTATTTTTCCTTTAAATATTTATTTGAACTTATTAACTAACAAGCAATACATTATATGAACAAACCATAAAAGGAGAAAACCATGAATTTGTTGTTGTTGTGATGCAAAGAAAAGCTCCTACTTCCTCTATTAGATCAACTTTCGAAGGCTACAACCTTTCTTCTATTTTTCAAGCTACAACATGTTGGGAAGCTCCTATTCCCTCTTACATTAATTTTCTACAAGCTACAACCTATAGGAGGCTCCTACCTCGATTTGTTCTGCAATATACAATTTGGTGGAAGCTCCTACTTAGACTTCAATAGGCTTCAACCTGTTCTTTCTCATGCTACAACCTGAAAAGAGACTACAATCCCTTGACACGTACAAGAAACAATGTACTGGTTTACCTGGTCTTTATTTTTGCATGCCTCCATATATGTTTTGGCCTCTTCTCCTCTCAAACCTACTTCACATTTTCTCTTCTACCTCTATCCCTTTTTGCTAAGTAACTCACAAAAAAAATCCCACAACAACTCAAGTCTCTCATATACTCTAACATTTCAACCTTCCACAATCACAAATTTTATAAATAAATTTTGTTGGATGTTAGTATTCCACACAAGAATATGAAATGAACAATCTCGCCTCTTTGCATTCCAAGGTTGTCTCTTCGTTTTCAATATCATTCAATTATTGAATATTAAAAATACATAAGATAAATTTTGAAATATTCAATTAATATGCATTAATTTAAGCACAACCAAAGTTCTCTTGCATCACAACATTTTAAGCACCAACCTTTAATAATCTTTATACATAAATTTTACATTGTTTTTCATTGCAACTTCTTCATGCCACATATGTTATGTTGTCAAGTTAATCACACCTTCATTCTGCATTCACATTGCAACATACATCTTGTTGTTCTGCAACAGGCATAAGCAATCTATTGAAAATGTAACTATTGCCAGTCTTCATTATGTAATTCAAATGTACTATTGAAATATTTATTGTACTCATTCATTATATTCATTACTATTATTATTATTGTTATTATTATTTGAAATATTTATTTTACTCATTCATTATTATTATTATTGTCCTCAGTTATATCATGTTCTTCATACTTATAGATTTATTTAAGTCAAAAGTAAAATTTTCATGAGTCAATCAAATGTACTTGAGTCAAAGTCTCATTTGGACTATTTGTAATAAAAAGAAAAATCATTTTATTTGAGTCAAAATGTCAATTTTGTCATCCTTAAGACCAAGTCAGCCCTCGTGGACACGTCAACCTAGAAGAGGCACCTATTTGAACACCTGAAGAGCTATATATACAAGACACTTCTACCTCATTCACTCACTCAAATCAAACATTGATTTTTGTGCCAAAGAAAGAAGAAAAACAACAAAGGCAAAGGAGAGATAAGAATCCAAAGGAGAGATAAATCAAGTGGTTTTTATTTTGATTTTTTTCACACATGAAACATTTCTAGGGTAGCTCTGCAAAATTATAGGTCCAAAAGTTGCAGGTCTGAATTATGATTTTTGACTAGATTTGACAAGGTCTGACCAACATTGCCTTCTGTTAACTTTGACTTTTTTGGAGGAGTTTTGAAGGAGGGTTGAATTGGTTCTTTATTCCTGTCTTTGTCTTGGTCTTGGACTTGGGTCTTGGATATCTCACATTAATCTAATTCTATAATAAGAGAAGTTTCTTGGGTTTTCCCCTTGTGAGGTTTTTTCTTACCTCAGAGCCTAATATTTGGTGTTCTTGTCTCTCTGTGATCTTTATGTTTTGGTAATTTATTGATGAAAAGAACAAAATCTTAATAAGACACCAAAAAATATTCACAAGTAATTCTCAAGTTAAGAGAAATCATCATTATATTCTTACTTTTTGGTTTCTCAAACTGGTAGAAGAGTTAAGGTGAAGGGAAGGCAACTTAAGGATCACATCTTGTTGGCACTCTTGAAGCCACTATTACAACATTTATGTCTCGTTGAAGTCATTATCATTATAGTAGTCATCGTTCATATTTGAAGAAAACATTCTTATAGCAGTTATATTCTCTCCCCCTCTTCAATGTAAGAATACATGAAGAAAGGTCTCAAGACTCTTAGGAGTCTCGTTGAATCATTTAAAGGATGCATCATCAAGTTTGTATCTGAGTTATCTAAAAAAGTCATGGATGGAAGTTTTTATTCCAATCTTATAGGTTCATCTGTAGATAATAATGTATGGGTAATCGACAGTGGAGCTTCAAGGCATATGAGAGGAGAATGTGGTCAACTTAACACACTATCAAAAGGAAATTGTTCTCACACAGCCAAACTTGGAGACAAGAATAGATATTCAGTAAAATGGATTGGATATACCTCCTCCAAGATAGAAACATTAATCTCAACAATATTCTCTATGTTTCAGGCATGAAAAGGAATTTACTTTCTATTTCTTGCTTAGATCATAAAGGAGATAGGGTGGAATTTGTTGATGGCAAAGTTATTGTTTGGGAAAAGGGATATAGCATAGAAAATGAAACGACAATTGGGATTCATGTGGGGGGGTTGTATAGAGTTCTAACTCCTCCTCTAGAATTAATACATCTAGACATCAATCCTTGTGAGCTACGGTATAGAAGGTATGGTCATCTCCATTAAAAAATATTTCCATCACTAAATCAAATGGTCACTGGTATGCCCCAACTAAAAGAAGAATATGAAGGAGTTTGTAAGGGATGTTTTATTGATAAGTATGTGAAGAAACCTACTGACGTTGCTGGACTCGCCAACATGTCAATGGATCTCCCCAGTAAGAAGTCCCAATTAGACCTCAGATCGTTTGGTGTAGGAGTCCCAGTAGTGGGTCATATGGTAATGCCTTGATCACGGTTTTGCACAGAGGCAAGTAAGATGTCCCCATTGGTAGCAAGGGTGTGACATATGCGGTAAATCAAGGAAGGTGCATGAACAGTCCTGATGCATGGAAAGTGAGGTGAGTGTGCCCCTTGGAAACCTGTGATAGCATGGAGTTAAGAGGGGAACACGCAAGCAAGTCAGCTAGCAATCCAAAGTGATGGTTAATCTAATGGCACATTTTAGAAAGATTCATACATATATATACAGAAATAGCTACACATGCATGCATAAGCAAACTGATACATATATCATTTAGAGCACTGAAGATAGCTAAAATACAATACGACATATGCATGAAAAATGTTGGCTCTGTTATATTAAGAAGTGTAAGTCCCAGTCATACAGTACATCTATGTCCAACAACTACTTCCGACAACAGAACGTTACGGCTACAACCGCCTGCTCCTCCAAAGAGATATACTAGCTCTGCACAGTGGAGAAGCCAAGGCTCGTTATAATATTGTCCAAGCTTGCTCTAAAATGTTCCTATTGGAAGCTTGGTTGACCAAAAGCATCTACAATGAGTTATGAGGGACTATTTATAGAAAAGGGTGGGGTGGCCCTTAACATTCCCCTTTGTGACCATTCATCTACCCTCATGACTCTTCAACTACTCTATGACTGTTACATTCAACTATCGACACTTGAACTTCCACTTGACAAGACGTTACATATAATCTGCACATGTACCCATCTGAGACAAAATGGCTTGAGCAAGCCATGCAATACATCACTAGAACTCGGACCATTGAGGTGAGACCAACACTTTGACATCCTTTTGATGGTCGATGGTAGTGAACTGATGCCAAGCTTGGTCTTCCATGTGCTCAATGGTGAGATCCTACTAAAAGTGAACTCTTGCCTCCGTTACATTCATGTACCCTGATATGGACCCTCTGTCCAACTCGTCTGATAGTGTCCACATGTTCGTCTTGGGTGTGGCTAAACCGACAATAGACTGATGCATAGTTTCTATGTTGATCTTCAAGTGTGTGATGGTGGTCATGTGCATCAACTGTCAAACTGCATGTTCAGCCCCATTCAGAACTAGTTCTTGTATTTGTCTCAGTGAGTGTGCCAAATGGGTGGGACTACATGCGTGCGCATAATGACATACATGGTCTTGAATTCCCTTGCATGCGATCAACAACACTGCTCACCTTGTCTTCTCCGTGCCAGATGCTACGATAGATCTATAGCTTGTATGGGCGCATTTTTATCCATCTGTGCATGTTGTGCCCCCTGCTATACCTATTCCTGCTGTAACTCATTCTCTCGTATGTGCAGCTCCTGTTCTTCCTTGAGTTGTCGCCTCAACACATGCAACTCCTTCTTTCTTTCTCTCTCTACCTTTGTTTGATCTTTGTGATGTTCTGTCACCTCATAGCCTCAATCTCCAAAGTTTCTTTCATCACAAGTGAATCTACTTGAGCTTGCAACTTTGTTCCGCCTATGTGTTGTCAACAACCTTCCTCTTGCATGTGTTGCGTGTAGGTGTGTTGCCCTCTGTTTTTGCTCATGGTGCTACTTGTTGTGATGTCATTGCCATTCATCTTGGTATCCTTGTCTATGAAAAACTTGATGTATTTGTAGGTAGGAAAGCTCATAAACACTTGCTTGGCTGCAACCTTAGTTGTGTTCTCAACGATGTCTTTTGACTTTGATCTCCTGAAGTCCATTGTAGTTGTGTTGTTGGGAGACAGACAAACACCTGCGATGCCTGAAGACATATAAACACTCATGGCAAGCAATATTTCAATCAAAAACAAAAACAAACTTGAGGACTGACTTGGAACATACCTGTGTGATTGATCATGAAGGTTGCGCAATTTCCGGTGGGAGGTCGGGAGACTGACTACCAAAATTGCATAAGGCATAGTCTGGGCAGTCATGAGGTTGATTTATTATTGGAACTGTGAAATGCATAGTCCATCCTAGCCTTCTAAGGACTAAAATTGAGAATGCACAATTTCAGTCAGCAATGACATGCAACCAACAAACTGCATTGTGTAGTATCTGGGGCCAACAGGACACTGCCTCCAAGAATTGCGCAATGCAATCTTATAGGTCAGTACTGGGCAAGACTTGTGAAATTTATGGAGGGAAGGCAGAGCCTTTTCTTCTGGAAATGTGCAGGGCTAGTTGGGTAGGGCACGGTTTGGGCCGAAGTAGCCCAGACCGGCCGACGAGCGACTGGAAACATGAGCAGTCTGAATGCATGGTGAGATGAGTGAAAACAAGAGTGAATGATCATACATGCAAATAACAAGTGCAAGATTTAGAAAACGGGAAAGCATACATGTGTGTGAAGCAAGTCGCCACAACAATGATCTTTCATGAAAAATAGTGTCATGCATGTGACAACAGTGAGATGTGAATGAAAACTGAAATGATGCTTCTAAAAGCTAACATACATCAAAATGACAACATGCATGCATTGAAATCAAGAAGACAACACTCACACAAAGCGAAACATAAAAAGAGACAAAAACGCAATGCAAGACATGCAAAGTGGGCTTACCCCAAAACAACTAAGTTGGATGTATCGATGACTCCTAGATACAATTTTGGATGTCTGAGCTACAAGGTCGACATGAGGAATGAGATCTGCACCTCCCAGTTGATGAGTTTTGATAAAATTGAGGTTGTGACGTGCATGCCACATATCTAGGAAAAGCGACACTTGGAGGGAGGTTTCTTGAAATGATCCTTGCATGTAACCTCTAGCTGCTAAAAATAGGTCCCTGAATCAAGGGATGCCTTTGCATGCTTCCTTGGGAGAAGTAGTCCATGCATGAAAATCATTTTTTCTTGGTCCCGGAGGCAACTGATCAACCTGCAGGCACATGTAACAGCCTGCTTGACTGATGGAAAAAATTGCGCATTTCTAGGAGCGAGTTGGGCTGGCTTCCTAGAGGTATTGCATAGTTTCTTGGCTGAACAATTGACTGTTGCCCAGAATTGCGCAATTTCTAGGTTAAGCAGTCCTACTCACACATATTGCGGAATTTTTCCAGTGAAGCTTGACAGGCAGAATTGTGCAATTCTGGAGCCCAATAGGCTGCCAGTCAGGATTGCACAATTTATAGAGGGAAGGCTGGTTCCCCTCCATAATTGTGCAATTTCTTGAGGGAGCCGCTCATCCTGAGGATGGACTAAGTCTGAAGAAACAACTTGTGAGGGGGATGCAATAAGCTATCATGCACAGGCTAGAAAACTGCTAGAAAACCATTGAAGCTCATGTACTTGATAGTGCAAGACATGTTGTTGAGGATGATTGGTAGTGAGACTCCAAAACTAAGCTAAGACAAAATTTTGGAGGGTGGTTGTAGCCGCTGCAACAAAACCTCTTACTAGTAGTGACACAAGATACAAGGAAATCTTGCACTTCATACACTCTGATGTTTGTGGACCTATTTCAAAGAAGTTACTTGGTGGTCATCAATACTATGTAACATTCATTGATGATCACTCTAGAAAGACTTGCATATATCTATTGAAGTATAAAGATGAAGTTTCTGAAGTTCCAATAATTTAAGACAAAAGTTGAAAATATGATTGAAAAGAAGATCAAGACCCTAAGATCAGATAATTGTGGGGAATGTACTTCTAAGGAACTTGTGGCCTTTTGCAAGGAAGTGGGAATTAAGAGGGAGCTAATAGCTCCCTACAATCCTCAATAGAATTGCATGGATGAAAAAAGAATCGATCCATTGAAGAATGTGTAATATCCATGCTACATGAAGAAGATTTTCCAAATTTGTTGTGGGGAGAAGCCTCTATAATAGCGATTTACATACAAAATAGAATTCTTCACATAATACTTGAAAACATTACACCAGAAGAAGCATTTATAGGAAATAAGTCAATTGCGGATCACCTCAGAGACTTCTTGGATGTCCTATTTACATTCATATTCCCAAGGATAAAAGGAAGATGTTGGACCCTATAGGTATGAAAGGTATCTTCGTTGGATATAACACCTCATCCAAAGAATATAGAATCTACATCAAGGAAGATCTTTGAGTCAAAGTAAGCAAAGATGCTACTTTTGATGAGAGTATTGCTTACAAGAAGTCCAAGGACATCCCCATTGATTCTAGTGAAGATGAAGGTCTCATATTTCCCAAAGAAGCATATTCAGAACAAGAGAATCCTCTAGAATGTACGAATAATTATCATGAAGAACCAAAAGGACCAAGTGAACTATTACATCCAGTCATCATTCCAAAAACTCGTAAAATACCAACTTGGCTAAGATATATTGTACAAGAAGTTGAAGGACATGCAACAACAAAAAAGGTTTCAGAGAAAGAAAGAAACCCAAGAGATATTTAGGATATGCAACATACATGACAAAACTTATTGAATAAGAACCTACATTGTACGAAAAGGAAACCAAACATCTCGAATGGAAGAATGCAATGCTAGAAGAATATCAATCAATAATGAAGAATGATGTTTGGGAAATTGTTTGTAGTCCAAAAGATAAATCAATTGTGACTTCCAAGTGGGTGTTCAAAACCAAGCATGTAGTTGATAGAAGTATTGAAAAATATAAGATAAAATTTGTGGCAAAAGGATTCTCTCAACAAGAAGGAATTGAACATGAAGAAAATTTTGCTCCAATAGCCATGTACACTACCATTAGACCTCTCATCTCCATTGTAGCTACTATTGGATGGACATTCATCAAATGGATGTAAATATAGTCTTTCTAAATGGAACAATTGATGAAGAAGTCTACACTGAGCAACCTTAGGGGTTCAAAGAGCATGGAAAAGAAAACATGTTTGTAGGTTAAAGAAGGCTATATATGGCTTTAAACAAGTCGCTAGAGCATGGTATGATAGAATGGATGCCTATCTATTAAGACCTGGTTTCGTTAAAATTTTTGTAGATCCAAATATCTACATCAAGATGGTAAAGAATGAACTTGTGATCATATTACTCTATGTGTATGACTTACTTATAATAGGTGTGGGAATTGTATCCATGAATGTAAGAAGGAACTAGCAGTTGAATTTGAAATGAAAGACCTTGGACTTATGCACTATTACCAAGGTCTCAATGTATGGTAGAAACCTGACGAGATCTATCTTGGTTAAGGAAAATATGTGATCAATATTTTGTAGAAATTTGGTATGATGAACAGTAAACCAATGAAAACTCCTATGTTCACCAATTTGAAGAAATTAAGGAATTCAAATTCAAGTTTTTCTAATCCGACATCATATCAACAGTTAATTGGCTCATTGATGTACCTTTTGAACACTTGATAAAACATATGTTTTGTAGTAAACACTCTAAACCAACTTCAAATGGAGATGAGGCATGATCATTCAATAAAAGCCAAACACATTTCGAGATAAATTCATGGGACTATACATCATTTATGAGATATGCTGCAAGAAATAAAATTTAGTTAGCGGGCTACATAAATTTAGATTGGACAGGTAGTGATGTAGATGGGAAAATCCCTACAGATGAATGATTTTGTTTGGGATCCTCTATGGTTTCTTAGATGAGAAGAAAAAAAGACTCAGTTGCATTGAGTAGTGTTGAAGTTGAATACATAGCAACAAGTAAAGTTGGTCAAGAAGTTGTTTGGCTGAGGACGTTGATTTCATACTTTTTTGAAGTACTTTTAGACTTATCATTATATATAATGACAACCAGAATTGTGTAAGGTTGTTAGAGGAGCTGATTTTCCATGCAAGGATGAAGCATATTAATAATAAGTGTAATTACATTTTAGGCCTAGTGAAAGATGGGTTCGTGAAGCTATAGTACATCTCCACAGATGAACAAGTAGCTGATATATTGATGAAGTCTCTCCATAACAAAGAACTTGAGTATTTGAGAGACAAGCTTGGACTTGTGGATATTTCCTCCTTGGTTGAGAGAGAGTGATGGTGGACATCGTATTCTCAAAGTGTCCTGCTCTATGGCCAGTACTAAGAATTGCAATCTTAGTGAAATAACTAGTAGGGAGAATTGAGTATTGGATAAGCATCTGGGACTGATACTCCTTGAGAAATGGTATCCTAGATAGGAGTAGTCCCGAGGACCGATACTCTTTGAGGATTGATATTTTTTGAGGATAGGGTATCCAAGATAAGAATAGTCTTGTGAGGACATAGTTGGTGAACATCTTGATGGGGTATGTGCCTCGAGAGAGGTGGTGGTGGTGTCCTAATTTATGTCTACCGACATTGTGCTATGATCTAGTGGAGATATAGAGTTCGTCAATCAAGGCCTTGCTATGTTTGACAATGTTGGTTATGATGATGATGATGCTTATCAATTCAAACTCTTCTTACAAGAATATTTCAATTTGAGAGTATTTTGTTGTGTCATTATGAATATTTCCCTAGTTAAGAGGGAGTGTTTAGAATGTAACTAGTGTCGAACTTTATAATGTAATTCAAATATACTATTGAAATATTTATTGTACTCATTCATTATTATTACTATTGTCCTTGGTCAAAGAATGTTCTCCATACTTATAGACTTATTTGAATCAAAAGAAAAAATTTCATTAGTGAATCAAATGCACTTGAGTCAAAGTCTCATTTGGACTATTTGTAAGAAAAAGAAAAATCATTTTATTTCAATCAAAAAATCAATTTTTTCATCCATAAGACCAAATCAACCCTCATAGATAAGTCGACCTAGAAGAGACACCTATTCGACCTCTTCGATAACCATATATACCAGACACTTCTACGTCATTCACTCACTCAACTCACACATTGATTTCTATACCAAATAAGCAAAAAAAATGAAATCAAACAAGGGAAAAAGTCAAAAGAGAAAAATCAAATGGTTTTTGGCTTGATTCTATTCGCACATGTGAAATTTTTGGGCATCTCTATGAAATTACATGAGTTGACATGGCTGAGAGTTGATATGGCTCTCATCAGTGGATATGAATCTCATGAGTTGACAACGCCATAGATATGGCGCATAGTTGAACTAATATTAAAGCAACCAACGTGGAAGCCTGATCACCATATTTAATCTTATTTATCTGATTGGATAGTGAGAATTCATCTAGTCGAAACAAAAATTGGCACAGAGATTGACTTTAAATTTCGCTAATAGAACCACAAATGCTTCCAGCTCTACTATAGTCCTACGCGGCACAACCATTGAATTATTCAATAATGTCATAAATGTATACATTAACTTTCTATCATATGTAAACTTTCGGGGAGCGTGAAATTGATTGTTTGTAAGCCCACTTGTGACATGAGACCAACTAATTTTCTCTTTCTACTTTCCCTATACTTCATTGGCGGTAAGAAAAGTTGCAATTTCATTTGGTAAGTTATTTCTTATCAACTACATCTACTACTTTGACGAGTCCAATTAGAGAGGAGAGTAGGACATGTTGGTGTATACTACTTGTGACATCTCCAATTATCCACCTTATATTGATGATGGGTAGTTGAGATAAAAGGCATAACCTCCTCATATATTTTAATATATTTAACATATGCTCTTTGCCTTTATTTATAGAAGCTTCTTTGTGGTAAATAAAGAAAACTATAGTTCGTATTAAGTAAAATTTATTGTATTGAGTTTAAAATTTTATATAGAAAAATAAAAAAATGGGAAAGATGTGCTTCAATAATGACTAGCCCAATTCAAAATCCCATATTGAATATAAATTAATAAAGACTATTCAAGGATATTGATATCCTAGAAGGGTTTGAGAGATGAGCGAGGGACTTCGTCCAGATATAAAATCTTAATATTTCACCAAATGAATCCTAAATTTCAATGTCAGTAATAATTTAAAATAAATTAAAGCAGGACATAATTTAAAGTGTGGTAAATTATTGCTAAGACAATTAAAAGATACAATGATGGTATGATGCAAGCGGTTATCCACCATTAGAAAATAGTATCAAAATTATTAGTCAAACTAAAATAAGTGAGTCCTCAACGCAATCAAAAAAATATCGAAGGCCTAAGTTAAAAGGAACATTTTTCAAAGTTAGAAAAATTGTTATATAGTGTTTGTAGGGAGATGTTATTAGTACTTGTTTTGCTAGGGACCATAGTAATTGTTTTGCTAGGGATAATAGTAATTATTTTGTGCCAGTGTATTGATTTTCAAAATTTTCAAATTTTTTTGTGTTTATTAAAATTTCAATAAAAGTTTGGAAAAATATTTAATATTTTTATTTTCTTATAAATTGAAAAACAATTTTCCATTCTTTAGGTAATCTTATTTTTAATTTTTGATTGGTTGACCGAGTTATGATGGGGCTTAATTCCCTTGGTGGATGATGTTTTGTTTTTTGGTATTTATCAATGCCTCACGATTCATTTAAAAAAAAATGTGAGTGATTATTCGTTAGTGAGACTGCTCTGCCCAACAATGTCACAACTAACACAGCGGCAACTCTTTTACGTAGGTGGGGGGAGGGCAAGTTGGAAAATTTTGCAATTAATATTATCACATTTCATCATTGTGATCACGACTTGTTGTTCTCTTAATTATTAAATCATAATGTTTTACCAATTAAAATGTATTTATAAACATTTAAATATTTTTTCAAACTACTATATTTTTTGTTGTCATATACAATAGTTCATTATGATACTCTTGTGCAAAGCTTTTTGTGTGAGAAAAGCTTCGGACACTGCTAAAGAGGAACAAACTAATATTATTACATTTCATCATTGTGATCGTGACTTGTTATCTTAATTATTAAATTCTAATGTTTCACCAATTAAAATATATTTTAAAAAGTTAAATATTTTTCCAAACCACTATGTATATTTTCACTGCCGTACACAATGGCTCATTATGATACCTCTTGTGTGGAGCTTTACTTGCATGGAGATTTCCACATGTGGAAAGCTTTGCACACTGCTCATTCATTTCGCTCAACTTTCAGTTTAAAATTTTACTCCTGCTCAAATATAGTCCCTGCACCGAGATTAATCATAGCACAAAGATATACCACATAAAGATAGTAAAATTGCCCAAATCTAATTAATACTAGCACAGTAACCACAAACAACCCCACTAAAGTTCCAGGACTTATAAGGCAATTCACTGCTATAGCAAAACTCTCATATGAAATCAATTGTCCTAGTGACAATAAGCTATCAATATCCATTAACTAACAATTGGCATAGTACTACTCGTTCTCCATACCGAGCTTCTCTATATGTGAAATAAGTATTGTATTTGTGCCATTTCTTCTGCTTTTTTGAATTAGCGGTTGTGCGAGATAATAATCATGGTTATATTGATAAAGGGATGATGATCTGGTTATATTGAAATTTTTTAGACAATCCTATATTGACGTTTTTATGTAAAATCATATTGAAAATTGAGATCACCATTATCATTATACATATTATAATCAAAATAAGCTACAAGCCATTCCCTAATATCATGAGCATGAGTGAGATATAATAATGGCAATGGATCTCTTAATATTATTCTTGCGAGTGATACAAACATACATCCCTAGGCCTATGAAAACAACACCAAAGAGTAAAATGCCTAACACAATGTATGCCTTGGCACTTATGCTCATATTATCTTTGTTTTTCTCAGAAGAGGAGGGTGAAGAATGATGGTACTTGTGTGTGTATATCTGGTTCTTTGGAGGAAGAGGAGGAGAAAAATCAGTTACATATGGATTGAAGAAATCATCATCATTTGTAGCAAGCATTAATCGCTTTTCGTAAGATTGTTGGACATTTGATGGTGTATGGGTGGCTGTGTAAGTGTTTAAATTGATGTCAAAGAAGGGCCAGCATGATGATTGGGTGTTTGGGAGGATTCCCATGGTAGTTGTAGGCTTCTTGTAGAAAATCATCACAGTAGCAGGTTTACTAAAGAAGCGAGAAAATGATGATCACAGTGATGGGCCAGATGGAACTCCATGGTAGCTACAATATTCATGTAGAGAATCATCATAGTAGTAGGCTTATTGAAGAAGCCATAAAATGATCATCATGGCAGTTGTGAGTTCAAAATTCCAAAGATTCAATGAGAAGAGAATTTTGCAGTAATATTCTGAGTAGTGGAATGACTAAAAGCCTACATCGAACCCTCTGCATTTTAAAGTGCTTTGAACAATATTTCCAATAATATGTGGAAGACCAAAAGTTGACTCTTGGATCAAAAGACATGGTCTGCTGAAGTTCAGGGATTTGAAGCCTTAAGAAGGAAGGAATATCGATATATCAAAGATCGGAATGTCAGAGGTCTAGCGTATCGATGCATAGAAATATCAGAGGTCCAACATATTTACACATCGCAATATCAAAGGCTAGCGTATCATCACATTTGCACATCATGATATTTGAATATCGGAGGTTGGAGGATATCAGAATTGCAGAGATCGACACATCTTAACATCGACATATCGGGTATCAGAGTATCATAACTTCTTAAAGTGAGGAACCTTTAAAAGTTTCGATAATTCTTTATAAGCACCGAGGAAAGCCAAAAGAAGATTAACAAAGGATTTTGGTGCAAAACCAAAGGTTGGCTAACCCTTTTCTCTCTCTTCTAGTAGGACACATGGTAGCATATGATTGAATATGATAAGTTACAGTGGCATCTGACGTAAGCATGATGTGGTAGTACGATAGGACACGTTGCAGGCATATTCAACCTTATTGAGTAGTCTAATGGGGCAGAACTGGGTGACACATGTCAACTCTAATGAGTCACCACATGGAGCGATGACGTCATATCAAAGGTTAGCATATCAGAGGTTGAATATGTTAGAACTCTAGAACAGTTGGGGTTTGGAAATGTTCTGATAAAGGGAGCTTCCAATTTTGAGATTGGCACATGGCCGTGAGAGTTCAAAGAACCAAGGTAGCAGAGCAGTTAGCAAAGGAAGAATGCCCTTCGACAATGTCTAAAGGATTAGCACCTTAATGCTAAGTGGCAGGTCACAACGCTCGGTCCCATGGAGGAGAAATGCTCAAGGAGCTCAACGTCATAGGAGATCAATATATCGGAATTAAGGAGTATCGGAGCAATGCAAGGATGTGGAATTTCTCCAATTAGACAGTATAGAGAGTTAAAGGCTTATAGGTTGGTAGATATGAGATTGAATGCAAGAATAAAGAAGTTGGTAGTTTGAAAGGGGCTGAACCTACAGAAGACTCAGTAACAAGAAATCAAGGACAACATTTGTAGCAGAGATAAATTTAAGAGAATGAAAGAAGTGATTGACTGCTTCACATGCATGAATGGTTGTATTAAATGAGAACATATCAGTCACCTCTATGATCTGTCAAAGATCTGTGGAGTGATAAATGAGATTAGGACTCTTGGAGAAGTGTGCATGTCACCTGAGAATCAATTTCTAAGTATGGTATCTGTACACAGTTAGACTATGGAGAACTGAAAGTTATATCTCTATTTTGGGGTATGATGACAAGAAACCACCATAAGAGACAAGAGAGGGAAGGGGAGCCACTCCTACGTACATTTTGGCAGCTAAAGGATACACAGGAAAGACTTCCTTACGTAGTGTGCATGAGTGGAACAAGAACCATCACTCTAAATGGAGAAGATGGGGCAGTTGAGAAAATGTGTGAGCGTGTTGTGCTATGAGTGAAGCACATCATGATAGAGAGGTTGAAGCACCTGAGAGGAATCTATCTAATAGAGCATAAAGAGCAGAGAGAGGGTTGTGTGAAGAATAGCAATGGTAGTGCTGAATAGCAGTCAGTGAACAACCTTTGATAGTGAAGGCGCAGTGCAAAGGAAGTGTTATTGTGAGGAGTAAGAGGAGATCTATTGTAAGTGAGCACAAAGGCAGAGTGAAGAAGTTGAATCTACAAACAACCATTTATTAGTATTTTACGTGTATCGTTGTATGCCCCTGTTTTCAGTTTGAAAATCATATGAAATAGTAGAACAGTGGCAAGGGAAGGTTGGTGCCTCCTAGAAAGTTGGTGCTTGCTAACCAAAGGGGGTTCGTGCCTCCTATCAGTGGGTGCTCACAAACAAACATATGTAATTAAGTGGTTGCTTTAGTTACATCATAAATAAAAAACAAATTGGTGTTTTTTCCCTCTGCGTTTCCACACTAAAAACATTTTGTCAAATGTGTGTTGCTCATGTGATTATTGTTTGAATATGTGTGTTTGAGATATTGTTGGTTCATTATTTTATGAATGAATTCTCTCACAAGTTAAAGATTATAAGAAGGGACTGTAAGCATAATAAGAAAAAGAAAAATATTTTCTTGATTATTGATTCACCCCCCTCTCAGTAATTCCTTATTTCAACAATTGGCATCAGATCCAAGTTCCTTCCACGATATTTTAAACATTGTGTTGAACCTTCCAACATGTCAGGGGATCTCCGTAGTAAGAAGTCCCAACTAGACCTCATACCGTTTGGTGTAGGAGTCCTAGCAGTGGGTCGTATGGTATTGCCTTGACCATGGTTGTGCACAGAAGCAAGTAAGGTATCGTTGTTGGTAGCAAGGGTGTGACATGCACATCAAGCCAAGGAAGGTGCATGAATGGTTCTAACACACGGAAGGTGGAGTGAGTGTGCCCCTTAGAAACCTATGGAAACACGTAGCTTGGAAGGCAACACATGAGCAAATATGCATCATGAACTGGAAGGTAGGTGAACCAACAATCCAAAGTGATGGTTAAACCAAAAACACATCTCAGTAAGATTCATACATACATATACAGAAAGAATCTATACATACATGCGTAAGAAAACAGATACATATATCATTAGAGTAACCAAGTTAACTGAAATACAATAACAACATATGCATGAAACATGTTGGCTCTATTATATTAAGAAGTGAAATTTCCAGTTATACAGTGCAACCATGACCAATCACTAGTCCCAATAACGGAATGTTATCGTCATTGCCCCCTGCACCTCCAAAGAGATGTACTAGCTCTGCACTGTGGAGAAGCCAAGGCTCATTACAATACTCTCCAAGCTTTCTCTAAGATACTCCTCTTGGAAGCTTGGCTACCAAAAATCCCTTACAATGAGTTATGAGGTTCTATAAATAGAAAAGGGTGGGGTGACCCTTGACATTTCCCTTTGTGACTCTTCACCTACTACATGACAGTTACATTCTACTATCGACACTTGAACTTCCACTTTACATCATGTTACATACATTCTACACATGTATCCATGTGAAACAAAATATGCTTGAGCAAGCCATCCAAGCTACCACTAAGACTTAGACAGTTGTGGGAAGACCAACTCCTCGACATCCTTGTGATGGTCGACAGTGGACAATTGATGCAAAGCTTGGTCATTGGTGATGGTGTCTGCACGCTCAATGGTGGCATCCTGCTCAAAGTGAACTCTTGCCTCCATTGCATTCGGGTACACTGATATGGCTCCTATGTCCAACTTGTCTGATAGTATGCACGCCATCGTCTTGAGTGCAACTAGACCACCAACATACTAATGCATTATGTCTGCACTAATATTCAAGTGTGTGCTAGTGAATATGCACATCAACTTGTCGAAATACATGTTCAGATATGGTCAGACTTGGTTCTTGTCTTCGCCTCGGTGAGTGTGCCGATGGGTGGGATTGCATGTGTGTGCATAATGACGTCCATGCTCCTATAAACCCTTACATGAGATCAGCGACATTTCTCACCTTTTTTGCTTCGTGCCAGCTATTGGGTTGGGTCTATAACTTGTATGGGCGCAATTTCATTAGTCTGTGCTTGTTGCGCATCCTGTTATATCTGTACTTGCTACAACTCCTTCTCTCGTCTATGCAGCTCTTGTTCTTCCTTGAGTTTTTGCTTCAACACTTGTCGCTCCTTCTCTGTTTCTCTCTCTTTCTGCGTGCGATCCTCTTGTCATGACATCAAATCATAGCCTCAATCTCCAAATTTGTTGCATTCATCACGAGTGGATCTGTTTTGAACTTGCAGCTATGCTCCACCTCTACATTGTCAACAACCTTCCTCTTGCATTTGTCACACGTAGGTCTACTACCTTATGTTGCTACTGATGGTGTTGTTTGTTGTGATGTTGCTACCATTTCATGTTGATATCCTTGTTCATGAACAACTTGATGTCTTCATAGATAGGAAAGTTCATAGACACTTGATCGACTGCATCCCCAATTGTGCTCTCAATGGTGTCTTTGAATCTGCTATCTTAGAAGCCATTGTACTTATGATGTTAAGAGGTAGACGAACACCTGCGATACCTCAAGACATAGCAACACTCATGGAAAGCAATCTGCCTGTTGAAAACCAAAACAAATTGGAGGATTGACATGCAACATACCTGTACGATTGTCTGTGGAGATTGCACAATTTTCACCGGGAGGCTGGGAGACTATCTGTCAAAACTACGCAAGGCACAATTTGGGCTATCAGAAGGCTAACTGACTACTAGAACTGCATAATGAATAGCCTAGACTGGTTTGCTGAGGACTGAAACCATGTAATGTGCAATTTCAGTCAGCATTGACATGCGAACCAACAAACTGCATTGCGTAGTTTCTGGGGCCAATAAGGCACTGCATCCCAAAATTGAATGCAAGCCTGGAGATTAGTGTTGGGCTAGACTTGCACAATTTTTGGAAGGAAGGGAGGGCCTTTACTTCTAGAAATGCGCAATGCTAGCCAGGCAAGGCAAGGCCCGGGCCAACGCAACCCAGGCCTGCCGATGGGTAGCTAAAAGTACGAGAATCCTGAATGCATGGTGAAACTCAGTGTAAACAAGAGTGAATGGTCATGCATGCAAATAGTAAGTGTAAGATTCAAAAAACATGAAAACATGCATGTGTGTGAAGCGGGTTACCACAACGACGACATTAGTGCAAAACATTGTCATGCATGTGACAACAGTGAGATGCAAATGAAAACTAAAATGGTGCTTCTATAAGCTAACATACATCAAAACAACAAGAAGCACTCGTTGAAATCAAGCAAACAAAACTTACACAAAGCGAAACACAAAATGTCATAGAAATGCAACACAAGAAATGAGAAGTAGACTCACCCTAAAACACCTAAGCTGAAAGTGTTGAAGGCTCCTAGATGCGATGTGGGATGTCATAGTTGTAAGATCGATGTGAGGAATGATCTTTGCAGTGTTCGGTTCATAAGTTCTGATAATATTGAGGTTATGATGAGCATGCCACAACTCTAGGAAAAAGAGACACTTAGTGAGAGGCTTCTAAAATGATCTTTGCATGCAACCTCAAGCTGCTAAAAATAGATCCCTCAAATCTAGGGATGCCTTTTACATGCTACCTTTTTATATTTCAGGAAAAGTGACCCATGCATGAAAATTAGTTTTGCTTGGTCCTGGAGGGAACCGATCAACCTGAAGGCACATGCATCGGTCTGTGAGCCTGGGATGAAACGTTTCCTAGTTTATGGTCTGAGAATTGCTGGCTGTCTATCAAGCATTACACAATTTCTTGGCTGAACAAGTCACTACCTCCTAGAATTGCATAATTTCTGGGCTGAGGCCTAGTGCTAGGTTAGATTGCATAGTTTTCTGAAGGAGGACTGCCTGACTGTTCTACACTATTATGGAGCCTAGTAGGCTACCTAGTTGATTTGTGAAATTTCTGGAGGGAAGGTTGGTTCCCCTCCATAATTGCACAATTTTCTGGGGGAGTGTCTCAGCCAAAAAATAGTCTAAGTCTCGAATGTCGGCCTCCAGGAGGGAGACAAACAAGCTGACATTCATAGGGCAGCAGACCAATCAAACTCAGCTGAAGCCTATGTACTTGACAGTGCAAGACATGATGCTAAGGATGGTTAGTAGGGAGGCTCCAAAATGAAGCTAAGGCAAATTTTGGAGGGTGTTTGTAGTTACTACATCACTTGGCAACACACTAGTATATCTCCAGCTCTCTGCATGGACCTTGTTCATGAAAAGCAAGTCTAACACCTCCGAAAGTATTTTTTAGTTCTCTTATCATCTCGGACTCAACACTTGCATGATTGTAAGATGTAGCTTCCAACATGCTCTTAATTGGTCAGCACACATTCCAAGTCAAGCCAACAAAGTTATTTCGATTGGGATGAGGGGTATATTGGTCCATAAGCGATATGATAGTCAGAGTTTAAGTTTTCATCTCTAGTGTTTCTTCACTGCCAGCAGGCTGGACAGTACCCGACAGAGTCAAGCAGGAACACAAGTATTGCTCTGCTGCCGAGCATAGTCAGTAACCTGACAGAGTTACTTGTATCACCTCTCTATGCAAGAAGCCTTTCTCTTTATTCACTTATTAAATTTCATTTCTTCTAAATTTTTTCACATTTTCCTTTTTTCTTTTTCATAACTATGCATAGCACTTATTCATTTCAAAGGTGGAAGAGGGATCCTCTGACGTGCTTCGTAAGGTTTTCCCCCTCACCTTAATCTACTTGACTGAGCTGACAAGGGTTAACCCAAAACAACTGACTAGAGTAGGTGACACTAGTTAGTGCGAAAGAATTCTGTTTTCACCAAGGCTCAGTTCAATAAAAATGTATTTTCCATTGATGTATCATGGAATGAAGAAAACAAGTTCTTCATACTAAGGCAGGACGACAGAAAACCAATTATTGATAACTGCACAAGTCCTCTTGTACTTTACAAATCTTGTTTCAAGAGTCGCACACGGTTTCATGCGAAACTAACCTATGAACATAAACAAAAAAACAAACAATAAAACCAAGAAA
The DNA here is from genome assembly GCA_000404065.3 of Pinus taeda. Classification (NCBI taxonomy): domain Eukaryota; kingdom Viridiplantae; phylum Streptophyta; class Pinopsida; order Pinales; family Pinaceae; genus Pinus; species Pinus taeda. The sequence continues at coordinate 33,012 of APFE030279815.1, read as the reverse complement.
AAGTAGAAGAAAATTCGTAAGAAAAGTGAGTAAGCAATCAAACATGCATGCAAAGTAAGAAGAAAACATGCATGGAAGCAAACAAACCAAAAGCAAACACTACTCCTACTCCTAAGCTAGTGGTGTATGGGTCTTCTTATGTAAAGTGACACTTCCAACGTATCCACCAACGCATTGGTCAATCCATGTTGGTGAAGGTATGGTTCACGAATAGTACAATTGTGCAAACCAACAAACATGAAAGATATAACAATGAATCCAAACACAATTTAGGTTTAAGTGCGTCCACGGAAAAGAAGTGAGTGAAAGTGCATGACATGCACTTTGTGGACTTGCCATGGTGTTGTGCTATACTGCATGCAGATGTTAAACATACACATTCTTTTGATTGTGACATGCAAGCAAACGTGAGAAAGGTAGACCACTTACGTTGCATAAGTGTGCTTGCTCTGTAATATTCCTCTAATGTATTGGTGATGGGATCATGTATTTCTGAGTGGAGGAAGTGAAATCTAAGTGTTATATCGATCTTCAATGGATACAGATGACTGATGAGGAGCCTTCGGTTTTTGAACAATTTCTTGATTGGAAGTGAAACCAACCTCAGGACAAGGAGGACTTGACATAACCATCAGTTCGCACTGAAGTGCCTCGACAGTCTGCGTGGTTTTGACTTTGTCGAAAGATAGATCATCATAGACCAGTGTCTTAGATATATTAACAATGATTCAATCAACATCATGATTAGATGAAGAAGTAGAGAGATCAGGATAACCAAGATCAGAAAATGTAGGATGTTTGTTGGCATCTTCATGATTTGATGAATCACACAGAGGGGTAGATGAAAGCAAGAATGTTCACCCTCTGCATTTCCGGAAAAAGAAGATGAAGAATCAAGTGGATGTTCAATGAATGATTTGTCCTCTCCACTATCGAATGATGGATTGAGATCTGGTGTGTTCTACGAGTGATCAACAATAGGTGCATCTGTAGACGGAGATACACGAGCAAAATCAGGGATGGAAGAATCATCGAAGATGTCAGGGAAAAGTGGAGGAGGCACAAATAGAAGGGAATCATCATTCGCCACGGGTTGATGTTCAAGATCCCATTCATACTTTTCATGAATGACAACACAGGTTGGTTGTGCAACACCAACTTCGTCGATGGCTTGATCCTCGTTCCCAACATGTGTAGAGTTGAGAATGGAAGAACACAAGAGATTGCAATCCAGAGGATCAATTGAATGCAAAGACAGAGGTTGAGGAAAGACATGCATGTGACAACCCATGGGATTCACAACCAAATCTATGCAAAAATTGAGAGAAGTGATGTTGGGAGGATGTGAAAGTTGAATGGATGTGTGTGCATGTTCTCTCACATCACTCTGCAGTGGTGGAGTTGTTTGATGAGGGGACAATGGATAGTAAATTGTGACAGTGACCATGTCCATTTGTGATTTCACAGCTCCATCACCGAAGTATGCTGAGCAGGGTTTGAGCTTGAAATTCTTCTTGGGATTGACAGATTTGGTAAGGAAATATTCAAATCTGTCGATGAGATATTGGAATTTCATCTAACTTTTCGAAGCTTGACACTGCAATACATAGAAGCGCTCCCAAAAATCTTGAGGCGATTCTTGAGGAGTCTTCCATTGTTTTAATATTTCTTTCTCAGGAGGTTCTGGATCAAAATGATGGAAATTAGATTCAAGGAGATCACATAAATTCTCAAGTGAGTGCATGCTGTTGGGTGGCAGTCTCTGGCACCACCATTGTGGGGATTCACGAATTGTGTATGCAAGTAGCACACTGGACTCTTCTGCATAGAACTCGTCTACAAGGAATACATAGAAGTATTCTAAGTACTTAGGCCAGGCTACTTCACCTTCACCATCATATGTGAGATCTGAAAAAGAGATCACAAAATTCCCTCATGATGTTGAGAGGTTCGGCATGCAAAAAACATCGTGGAGGGATGAGTTTGACAGTATCCATGATATATGAACGAAGATTCAAAATAGGTTGTGAGGACTCAGCTTCTCATCTGGCCCTCCTTCTAGTGCCAAAATGTTGATGGTGCTGGACCCACCAACATGTGAGGGCATCTCCCTAGTAAGAAGTCCCAACTAGACCTTAGACCGTTTGGTGTAGGAGTCCCAATAGTGGGTAGTACAATATCACCTTGACCGAGGTTGCACACAAAGGCAAGTAAGATTTCCTTGTTGGTAGCAAGGGTGTGACATGTGCAACAAGCCAAGGAAGGTGCATGAATGGTTCTAACACACAGAAGGTGGAGTGAGTGCGCCCCTTGGAAACGTGTGAAAACATGCAGCGTGTAAGAGAACACATGAGAAAAGATGCATCACGAACTGGAAGGCAAGTGAACCAACAATCCAAACTAATGGTTAAACCATTATCACATCTCAGTAAGATTCATACATACATATATAGAAATAGTCTATACATACATGCGTAAGAAAATAGATAAATATATCATTAGAGTAACCAAGTTAACTGAAATACAATAACAACATATGCATGAAACATGTTGGCTTTTTTATATTAAGAAGTGAAAGTTCCAATCATACAGTACAACCATGACCAACCACTAGTCCCGATAACATAACTTTATAGTCACTGTCGCCTGCTCCTCTCAAGAGATGTACTAGCTCCGCACTATGGAGAAGCCAAGGCTAATTACAATACTCTCCAAGCTTTCTCTAAGATGCTCCTATTGGAAGCTTGGCTGCCCAAAATCCCTTACAGTGAGTTATGAGGTTCTATAAGTAGAAAAGGGCGGGGTGACCCTTGACATTTCCCTTGTGACTCTTCACTTACTACTTGACTATTACATTCAAGTATAGACACTTGGAATTCCACTTTACAAGATGTTATATACAATCTGCACATGTACTGATGTGAGACAAAACTGGCTTGAGCAAGCCATGCAAGCTATCAGTAAGACTCGGACAATTTTGGGAAGACCAGCTCTTCAACATCCTTACAATGGTCGACGATGGTGAACTGATGCCAGGCTTGGTCATCTGTGATGGTGTCCACGCGCTCAATGGTGACATCCTGCTGAAAGTGAACTCTTTCCTTCGTTTCATCCAGGTACACCGATATGGCTCCTCTGTCCAACTCATTTGATAATATGCATGTCATCGTCTTGAGTGTAGCTAGGCCAACAACATATTGATGCATAGTGTCTGTGTTGATATTCAAGTGTGTGCTAGTGACTATGCACATCAATCTGTTGAAATACATGTTCATCTTTGGTTAGACTTGGTTCTTGTCTTTGCCTCGGTAAGTGTGCCGATGGGCGGGATTGCATGCGTGTGCATAATGACATCCATGCTCCTGAACACCCTTGCATGTGATCGACAACACTTCTCACCCTGTGTAATCCGTGCCAGCTATTGGGCTAGGTCTATAACTTGTATGCGTGCAGTTTCATCAGTCTGTCCATGTTGCACCTCTTGTTGTAGCTGTTCCTGCTGCAACACCTTCTCTACTCTGTGCAACACCTGTTCGTCCTTGGGTTGTCAGTTCATCACCTGTAATTCCTTCTTTGTTTCTCTCTCTACCTTCGTGTAATCCTCTTGTTGTGTTGTCACCTCGTAGCCTTAATCTCCAAAGTTGTTGCTTTCATCACGAGTGGATTTGCTTTGAACTTGCAGTTATGCTCCACCTCTGTGTTTTCAACAACCTTCCTCTTGCAGTTGTTGCACACAGGTTTGCTACCTTCTACTACTACTAATGGTGTTCCTCGCTATGATGCTGCTTCTATTTCATCTTGATATCCTTATTCATGAACAACTTAATGTATTCATAGATAGGCAAATTAATAGACACTTGATCAATTGCATCTCCAATTACGCTTTCAAAGGTGTATTTGAATCTTCTCTCCTGGAATCTATTGTACGTGTGATGATGAGAGGTAGAAAAGCACTTGTGATACCTGGAGACATACCAACACTCATGGCAAGAGATCTGTTAGTTGAAAACCAAAACAAACTAGTCAGTCACCAGGAGGTTGGGGGACTGACTGCCAAAACTGCGCAAGGCACAGTCCAGGCTGTCAGAAGTCTGACTGACTTCTTGAAATACATAATTCATATTCTAGCATGGCCTGCTGAGGAATGGAACTAAATAATGCTTAATTTCAGTGAGCAGTGACATGCAAACCAACAAATTGCATTGCATAGTTTCGGTGGCCAACAAGGCACTGCCTCCCAAAATTGTGCAATGCAAGCCTAGAGGTCAGTGCTGGGCCATAACTGTACAATTTCTAGAGGGAAGGTAGAGGCTTCACTTCTAGAAATTCACAATGTTAGCCGGGAAAGGCAAGGTCTGAGCCAAGGCAGCCCACACCCGCTGACGGGTGACTGAAAACATGAGAAGTCTGAATGCATGGTGAAACTAAGTGTAACCAAGAGTGGATGGTCGTGCATGCAAAAATTAAGTGAAGGATTAAGAAAACATGAGAACATGCATGTGTGTGATGCGGGTCGCTGCTACAACGATTGTCATTGTTAAAACAGTGTCATGCATGCGGGAATAGTGAAATGCAAAAGAAAACTGAAATGGTGCTTCTACAACCTAACATACATCAAAACAACAACAAACGCTCATTGAAATCAAGAAGACAACGAAAGACATGAGAAGCAGAGTCACCCTAAAACAACTAAGTTGAAAGTGTCGAAGACTCCTGGATGTGATGTGGGATGTCAGAGTTGTAATATTGATGTGAGGAATGAGTTCTGCAGTTTCTGGTTCATAATTTTTGATAATATCGAGATTATGATGCGCATGCCACAAATATAGGAAAAACCGACACTTGGCGAGATGTTTCTAAAATGATCTTTGCATGCAACCTCCAGGTGCTAAAAATAGATCTCTCAAGTCTAGGGATGCCTTTTGCATGCTTCCTTTTTCTATTTGGGGAAAGGCAACCCATGCATGCAAATCGGTTTTGCTCAGTCGCGGAGGGAATCGGTCAACTTGAAGGCATATGCATTGGTCTATGAGCCTGGGATGAAAATTTGTGTAGTTTCTGGGCTAAGAAGAGCTGGTTGTCTGTAAGGCATTGCCCAAATTCTGGGCTGAATAGGTCACTGCCTCCTAGAATTGAGAAATTTCTCGGCCGAGGCCTAGTCCTGGGTCAAATTACGTAGTTTTCTAAAGAAAGACTGCATAACTGTTCTATGCAATTATGGAGCCAAGCAAGCTTCCCACCTGATTTACGTAATTTCTGGAGGGAAGGCTAGTTCCCCTGCAGAATTACGCAATTTTTTAGGGGAGTGTCTCAGCCAACAAATAGTCTAATTCCAGAGTGCTGGCCTGTGGGAGGGAGACAAAAAAAGCTAACATGCGCAGGCCGACATGCCATTGAAACTTAGTTGAAGCCTATGTACTTGACAGAGCAAGACATGCTGCTAAGGATGGTTGGTAGGAAGGCTCCAAAACGCAGCTAAGGCAAATTTTTGGAGGGTGGTTGTAGCTGCTACAACACATTGGGAGGTAGATCTATAAGGAATTATGTCTAGGCAAAAGAGTCAAGAGGCTTACTCAAGTAGAATACCAATATTTTATGGGACCAACTATTCTTTTTGGAAAGTGAGAATGGAATATATCTTATGTCCCTAGCAGTACATGTTTGGAATTTAGTGCTAATAGACTAAAATGTCCCTGATATTGCTCTCACTGATGCAGATGGTAAACAATTATATGGGAACAATGTTAAAGGCAATAATTCCATTCTCTTTGGTCTTAGTCAATCAAAACTGGTAAAAGTTATGCATTGTAATTTTGTTAAGTGTGGGTAAAGATGAACTAGAGTCATGAAGGAGATGACAAAGTCAAGCAAGCGAAACTTTAGACTTTCATATTGAGGTTTGAAAGCCTAAGAATGAATGAGAATGAAAGCATAGAAGAATACTTACTGAGAGTTGGTGAAGTAGCTAATATGATTAGAGGACTTGGTGAAGAAGTTAAGAGAGATGATTGTTCAGAAAATCTTAACATCTCTACCCATAAGATTTAATGCCAAAATCTCAGCTATTGAGGAAGTGACTAACTTAAAGGATCTTAAGATGGATCAATTGCTTGGTACTCTCACAGCTTATGAGATGAGAGTAGAAATAGATAAATATGAACCAAAGGAAGCAACATTCAAAGTATCCATAAAGGAAAAGGATCACAAAGATCATTAAGAATTCTCCAATTGTGAATCTGATCAGGAGTTTGCTCAACTAGCCAGAAAATTGAATCGTGGTTAAGGAAAATATAAAGCGAAGTTTCCCTTTAAGTGCTTTTACAATGGAAGAGTTGGACATTTCTCTTCCAAGTTCCTTTTTAAAGGAAAGGCTAAAAGGGAAGAGGATCTAAAATTTGGAAACAAGTCTTAGACACATCAAAAGAAAAAGCCCTATAATAAGAATGGGTTCTACTCCAAAGAGGATAGCTCTGCACCAGAGTCAGACTATATAGACTCATTGGATATTAAGTCAGATAAGTATCTTCTTATGGACTTTGAAACAAACTCCAAAAAGTAGGATATTATGGACTCTGAAGAGGAGGAAGAAGAAGGAGTAGTAGACTATGAAGCAGAACTCATCAATGCCTTTCACGAGTTGAAGAAAGCAAGGAAGATAAATAATTACTTGAAGGAACAATTACAACGTGCGGAGGAAGGTATATATAAGTCTAATAATGAGGATTTTTCTTATCAAATGGAAAAGCTTGAAGAAGTATCAAGAGCAAGGATAGTCTAGTCCTTCTACTGAAAGAGAACTAAGGAAATTGTGAGAGACTAGAAGAGGAGAACAAGCATGTGAAATACGAGCTGCTCAATTTGAAAGAAAAATTATGGCAACAAGGAAGTCTACCACTCACAACTATAAATATGGAAGTGTTGCTATTCCTAGCCTCCCACAACCTACAAGGTTGACAACACAATAAATGGAGGAAAAGAGAGAAAATAGGTTTTGTTACAGTTGTGATATAAAATACACTAAAGTTCATAAGTGTGTTGAGAAGAATTTATTTTACATAGATTGTGAAGAGGAGGAAGAAACGAAACTACGAAAATCAAAAGAAGAGGATATACACCAAGAACCAACCCCAAAGAAAGAAGGAATGAATATGACCATATCTTGTAATGCATTGGTAGGAATTACTACTCCTCAAACTCTGAAGATAAAAGGATATATCAAGAATTAAAAGGTAATAGTGTTGATGATGCATGTAGTACCCATCATTTTATTCATTGTAAGATAGCCAAGGAATTGAATTTCTTTCTATATCCAACACAAGAGTGTCAAGTGATGGATTAAAATGGAGGAGCTATAATTTTCTCTAGAAAGTTCTACAATATCAAGCTAACCACAGGGGATTATGTATTGAATATTCCAATTCTTTCCATTCCAATGGGTGGTGCTAATGCTGTACTACGAGTCTAATGGTTACAATATTAAGGGATAACATCTTTTCATTTACAATAACTTTTCTTGAATTTGTTTTGGGAAGGAAAGGAAATTGAATTAAGGGGTATCACATGGAATCCAGGGAATATAATCAACTCTAATGGAATGACAAAGTGTTTGAAGAAATAACAACATGGCATAATTTCATAGTTATTCTCAATAGAGGTTAAAACATTGAAATCATGGATTTCTCCAGATATCCAAAAGGTATTGGAGAATCATTCCAATGTATTTGAGACTCCCAAAGGCCTCCCACCTATTCATTATTACGATCATTGTATCCACTTGATTCCAGGAAGAGGTGCTCCAAACATCATACCTTATAGATATCTCTATGCCCAAAAGAGTGAAACTAAACATATGGTTGCAGAAATGCTAGAGGTTAGTATAATTCAAGATAGCCCAAGTTCTTTCTGTGCTCTAGTAGTATTGGTGCACAAGAAGGATGGATCATGGTGCATGTGTTTGGATTATAGGGAGATAAACAAGATCACTATTAAAGATAAATTTCCCATTCATTTCACTAATGAATTGTTGGATGAATTACATGGATAAATTTACTTCACCAAGTTGGATCTTCGTTCAAGATATCGTCAAATTAGAATGAATACTGAAGACATTACAAAAAAACATTCATAACTCATGAAGGTCATTATGAATTTTCGGTCATGCCTTTTGGCCTTACTAATGCACCTTCCCTGTTTCAAAATTTGATGAATTCCATTTTCAAACCCTTCCTTCGAAAATTTGTGTTAGTATTTTTTTATGATATACTAATCTATAGCAGGTATTGAAAGGATCATATTCAACATGTTGACAGGTTTCTCAAGCTATTAGAGGAGAAAAAATTCTATGCAACAACCTCCACATGTTTCTCTGGAGTATAGGAGGTGGAATATTTAGGTCGTATTGTATCTCATGAGAGTGTTAAGGTAGAACCTAACAAAATTAAAGCCATTAAAAAATGGAAATTTCCCACAACCGTAAATCATCTTCAAGTATTTCTCAGGTTGACAGGGTATTTTCATAATTTTGTTAGGAATTATGGGAGAATAACACTGCCTATAACAAAATTATTGAAGAAAGATGTATTTTCTTAGACTCTGGAAGAAACTAAGGCATTTAAACATCTTAAAGAGACAACGTGTGAGGCACCGATATTAGCTACATGAGACTTCACAAAAATCTTTATTATGGAATTTGATGCCTCAAGAAATGGAGTTGGTGTTGTTATAATGTAAGAAGGAAGACCCATTTCTTTTGAAAGTTGTTCAATCAAGGGAAAGTATTTATACAAACCTATTTAGGAGAAGGAACTGTTGGCAATACTATATGCACTAAAGCAATGGCAACCTTACCTAATGGGAAGACACTTCAAGGTAAAAAAAGGATCATGATAGTCTTAAATATTTTTTAGAACAAAGATTATATTTAGAAGAGAAGAAAAGATGGGTCACAAATATGTTTAGTTATGACTTTGAAATCATCTAAAAAATAGATAAGAAAAATGTTGTGCATATGCACTCTCAAGAAAAGATGAGGATGTCAAAGAATTACTTTCCACCATTTCTATTATCAAACCTGATTGGTTAACTGAAGCAAGGGATGAATGGAAGAATGGCGAAGAGGTGTGGACACTCATTCAAAATTTGCAGAAAGATCCCAACACATTTGATACATTTATCTGGAAAAATGATTCATTATGGTACACATATTGTTGAGAAATGGCAACAAGAAATTCTAGTTTAATTTGTCCTTAAATTAAAATGAGAATTAAAATAAAATTCTATTCTTATAGAAACTTGTAAATAGTTAATTAAGTTTAATTAAATTAATTATCTTAGGAATTTTTAGTTGGAAGTCTTTTTGCAGTCATGTATATGTTCTCCTAAATTTTAGGGGTCTAGTATGCATTTAAATTGAGTTGGAATTAAATCACTTAGTTTATTGAGTTACCTTAGGTTAAATTAGTTTTAAACTGTTTGAGGAACTAATAGAGGAATAATAGTCAATTGGTGCACTAATGCATCTACTAGTGCTACTCCAGTGAACTGAAGACTCCCTCATGAGAAAATCATGCATGTCAGTTCAGAGAAAGGCCCAGTTGAGACTAGAGTGTGGGGACAGTGTACTATCAATGGTATTATTTTATAGAGTGTAAATATCGATCATGCATGCATCAGAGATTGATCCTATGTTTGGATTGCATTTTTTTGGAAGCATGAATTCATTTTAAATAAGGCTATTCATCCTAGGAATTACACAAGATATTAGGGGCTTGGAGAGTTGCATAATTGGCTAAGCGTTGGCCAAGAGATAGCCTGTGAGCTAAGAGAGTTGAGCACACTTGTGCAGAATTCTTCTAGTGAGAACAAGCTTTGTATCTTCACTCATATTTCAGATATATACAATACATCGGGGTTTTGAGCAGTGGCTTTCCCCAGAGGCATCTTGTGCTATGTGCAATTGATTTATCTTCCTCTTGTTCATATTGTTTTCATTGATCTATTGGCTTCCATCAGTTGAAAGTAGAAGTAGATTCTTGTTTTTTTCTTTATTACATTGCATGAAATTGTGAATCTATAGGAAATTCTACATGGTGTCAGAGTTGAAGACAATATACTAGAGGATATTTCAAAGCATTGATTTTTGGGTTATAGGTGAAATTCGAATTTTCAATATATACTTCAGGATCAGTAGATGGCATTCTACAGTTTGTGGCTCGAGTATGCCTTGGAAGGAAACTCAAATTTTATAGCCTAGAGGAATAGAATGGAGGCTATGCTATAGGATAATGTCTTGAACGAATTTGTTGATCAAGAAATTCCTAAGCCAACAACATTGGTTTCACAAAATTTGGCTGAATGGAAGAAGTGTGTGGTGAAGTCGAGGCGGATAATACTTGAGGGAGTTAGAGACCACATTGTCTCGAGTCTGTATGGCAATGAACTCAATATTTTATGTGGAAAAAATTGACAAACATGTATCAGAACAATAGAGACCAAAGGAAATTGGCACTAAAGGACAAACTTCGAAAACTCAAAATGGAGAAAGGAGAAACTACTCCAAAATACTTGACCAAGTTCACTCAATGTGTGATGAACTTGGAAGTGTTGGAATCATGTTTACCGAGGATGATATGGTGAGTTTTTCTCTTCTAGGACTCCCAAAGAGTTGGCATAGTTATGAGGACTCTATCAATGGTCAAGAGAATCTGTTGGATTGGGAATGATTGTGGTCGGATTTGATGCAGGAGGAGATTATGAGGAACACCAGGGATGACACTTCATCAAAGATTGATCATGAAGAGAATTGTGCCTTATCGATTAAGGGGAAGAAGGGGAAAGGTAAATATTCCCATTCAAAATCATATTCTTATCATGGAGGTAAGCAGAAAGACATGAAAAAAGTTAAGTTCTTTCATTATCATGAGCTAGGCCATTTTGCTACAAATTATCCACTCAAGAAGTTCAAGAAGAAGTCTTCAGGAGGAGTGGCAGGTGAGGATTTGGCCTCTCAATTCGAATTGGACTTTTCCCTCATTGCATACATGGTGTCATCAATGATAGGAAGTGTATGGTACTTGTATAGTGGAGCTTCATTCCACATGACTAGCAACAAAGAGTTATTCAGTGACCTGGAGGAGAAAGATCTCCAGATGCATATCGAGATGGGTGGCGACGAGAAGTATAATGTTATTGGATTAGGCACGATCACTTTTCATAGGGAGCATGGGGCTCCACTCACCTTGAAGAATGTTATGTATGTGCCCGGGCTGAAGAAGAACTTGGTATCCATTGCCATGCTTGAGGATAGAGACTATGATGTGATATTCTCAAAAGTAAAGGCATTCCTTCGACACATAACCATGGGTCAAGTAAAGAAGATAGGAATTCGAGTGAAGAATCTCTATAAGTTGGAGTTAGAGGAGTGTGCTGATTTGAGCACAAAAGCAGAAAGGGTGCAGAGCAGAGACGTTGGTGAGTTGTGGCACAGGTGATTGGGCCACTTGCATCATGGGGCTTTGAAGATATTGAAGCAAATATTTATCGATCCTCCCAAAGGTACGTCTGAGAAAGTTGATACATGCAAGGGGTGTACTTTGGGAAAATACACTAAGCCTTCCTTTCACGACAGAGATAGTTGAGCAGAGGCTATTCTAGAGCGAGTCCATTCAGATGTGTGTGGACCATTCTTGACAGCATCCATGGCCAAACACAAGTATTATGTTATATTTGTTTGTGACTTTTCTCGTAAATGTTGGATATTTTGTTATGCAAAAAAAGGATCAAACCTTCAAAAAGTTTTGTAAGTTTAAAGCATTGGTGGAGAAAAAGTCGAGAAAGAATGTTAAATCTCTATGGAGTGATATTGGTGGCGAGTATGTCTCAAATAAGTTTAAGAACTTATGTGCAACAAAAGGGATTAAATGGGAGTTGACGGTATCCCATAACCCTCACTAGAATGGGGTGGCTGAGAGGAAGAACAAAAGCATAGTAGGGCCATCGGGGGTGATGTTACATGATCAGGGTCTACCACTACACTTTTGGGTTAAGGCATGCAACACAATAGTTTATGTTTAGAACCGTAGCCCATATAGGATACTTGAGATGAAGACACTAGAGGAGGTTTATTATAGTAAGAGGCTAAATGTTGGTCACTTCAAGATTTTTGGGTCATCGGTATATTTTCATGTGACCAAAGATGCATGGAAGAAGCTTGAGCCAACAATAGAGTTGGGGATATTTGTGGAGTACACTACTACACCTCACAACTATCGGGTGTACTTGCTGACCAACAGGATGATCACAGTTCATAGGGATGTCAGATTCGATGAGGAGAAGGCCATCTGAGTTTCCCTTGAGAGGGAGCTTGAGCTACATGCGAATGAGGAGCTTTTAGCTCCTAAGGTTGAGGATCCTCAGATTGATGTGGAGAAACCACATGTAGAGGATTTGGGAGTGGAGACATCCACTCTTGCAGAGTCTTCCAGAGAGGGAAGAAAGCACACCAGATAGACTAACAAATTGTTGTATGATGCATGGGAGAATGTGGGAGCACCCACTTCTCAGCGTAGGCAGAGGAGGTCACCTAAGAGGTGCACTAGATACATGGCTCTTATGGGAAATTGTGTTGTGATAGAGACAAATTCCTATAATGAAGTAGTGCAACAACCAATTTGGGTTGATGACATGGTGGAGGAGTATGACTCCATAGTTCATAACAATGTTTGGGATGTGTTCCTGAGACCAAAGGACAAGTATGTGGTGAGTGCCTGTTGGCTTTACAAGGTAAAACAAGCTACATATGGTAATGTGGAGAGGCATAAGGATAGATTTGTGGCCCGTTACTTTTCATGGGTAGAGGGGATTGAATATGATGAGACCTTTGCTCCTGTTGCAAGGTACTCGTCAATCAGATCTATATTGGCACTATTAGCACATATGGATTGGAAGATACATCAGATGGATGTGAAGACAACCTTCCTTAATGACATGATTGAGGAAGAGGTGTACATAGAGAAATCTAAAAGTTTTGATACCTTTGACCATGAATCACATGTGTGCCTACTCAAGGGAGTGTTGTATGGGCTGAAGCAAGCACCCCCTGCTTGGTACACCATGATAGACAACTACTTCACTAGGTTGGGCTTCACGAAGAGTGAAGCGGATGCGAACCTATACCACATAGTGGTGGAAGGTAAGTTGTTGATTTTTGTACTTTATGTTTATGATCTCGTACTGACAGGTGATGATCAACTGATCAAGTATTGCAAGCAGGACCTTGCAAGAGAGTTTGAGATGAATGACATGGGGCTCATGCATTACTTTCTTGTCAAGGAAGTATGGCAGGGAGATGGGAATTTGTTTGTGTCTCAGGGAAAGTATGCCAATGAGATACTGAGGAGATTCCACATGGAAAGAAACAAACCCATGGAGATTTCTCTAGTAGATAACTGGAGGAAGGAGGATGCTACTTCAGGGGAAGTAGTGGAATCTATTTTTTACAACCAACTTGTGAGTTCACTCATGTACTTGGTGAACACACGGCCGGATATGTGTTATGCAGTTAACCAACTTCATCAAGCGATGGTTAGGCCTAGCAAACTATATTGGAAGGCCACAAAGCATGTGTTGAGATACCTCAGGGGCACTTCTCAGTATGGATTATGGTATAGATAGATAGAGGGAGTGAAGCTTCAAGGCTTCACCGATGTAGACTGGGCAGGGAGTTCATCTGACCAAAAGATCACATCAAGAGGGATCTTCAGTATTGGGTCAGTGACAATTTCTTAGTACAGGAAGAAATAGAGATCAGCTGCACTCAGTTCAGCAGAGGTAGAATACATGGCTATGAGTTAGGCAACATGTGAGGCCATCTAGATGAGGAAGATCTAGGGGTTTTTTTTTTTTTTTTTTTTTTTTTTTTTTTTTTTTTTTTTTTTTTTGGATCGAGATATGATTTACTGTGATAATTAAAGTTGTATCAAACTCTCTGAAAATCCAATTTTTCATGATCGGTCCAAGCATATTGATATCTGATATCATCATCTTAGAGATTGTGTATTGAGGTGGATTATGTTGTTATAGTACATTCCCATGGAGGAGAAAGATGCTAAAATTTTGACAAAGGCATTGTTAAGATGTAAATTCGAGTTTCATAGAGATAGGATTGGGGTAGCTGATAATCCCTTTTTTGTTGAGAGGGAGTGTTGAGAAATGGAAACAAGAAATTCCAATTTAATTTGTCCTTGAATGAAATTGAGAATTAAAATTGAATTCTATTCTCATAGCAACTTGTAAATAGCTAATTATGTTTAATTAACTTAATTAGCTTAGGAATTTCGAGTTGGACGTATTTCTGTAGTCATGTATATGTTCTCTATAAATTTTAGGGATGCAGTATGAGTTTAAATTGAGTTGGAAATTAGATCACTTGGTTTACTAAGTTAAGTTCAGTTAAATTAGTTCCAAACTTTCTGAGGAACTACTAGAGGACTAACCGTTAGTTGGTGCACTCATGCATCCACTAGTGCTACTCCAGTTAAGTGAAGATTCCCTCATGAGAAACTCGTGCATGTTAGTTCAGTGAAAGACCCAATTGAGACTACAGTGAAAGGACACTGTACTATCAGTGGTGTTATTTACTGGAGTGTAGATATCATGCGTGCATCAGAGATTGATATTATGTTTGGATTGCACAGTTTTAGAAGCATGAATTCCCTTTAAATACAGGTTATTCATCCTAGGAACTATGCAAGAGATTAGGGGCTTGGAGTGTTGCAAAATTGGCTAAGTGTTGGCAAAGAGCTAGCTTGTGAGCTGACAGAGTTTAGCATACTTGTGTAGAATTGTTCTAGTGAGAACGAGATTTGTATCTTCACAAATATTTCTAATATATGCAATATAGATAACGATGTTTTGAGCATTGGCTTTCCCTAGATACATCTTGTGTTATGTGTCATTGATTTATCTTCTTCTTGTTCATATTGTTTTCATAGATCTATTGGCTTTCGTTGGTTGAAAGTAAAAGTAGATTCTTGTCTTTTTCTTTAGTACATTGCGTGAGCTTGTGAATCTATAGGAAATTCTACACATGTCGCTTATATCTATGTAAGAATTCCCAACTCAAATAAAAGTTTCTTTTGGAATTGCACACCTCCTGTTTAGGAGGGAATTTAGGATTTTTAAAAACTTACCACATGGAAAGAAATATTTTTTGGGATGGAATTAAATCTAATATTCAAAAATTTGTGGAAAGACATTTAGTTTTCCATAAAAATAAAGTTGAGACAATTAAGGCCATGAGACTGTTACAACCTTTATTCAGTCCAAGCCAACAATGAGAGGAGGTGTCAATGGATTTTATCACAAGCTTACCCAAGTCCGTAGGAAAGAGTGTCATCATTGTGGTAGTAGATAGATTTACCAAGTATGCACACTTTTTTGCATTATCTTATCCTTTTAAAGCCAATACCGTTGCTACTACACTTGTGGAAACAATTCAAAAGCTACATAGAAACCCAAATATTATTATAAGTGACTGAGATCCCATTTTCACTAGAAATTTTTGGAAGGAATTATTTTCTTGACTTGGTACTCAATTAGCTCATAGCTCATATTATCATCTTTAATCTGATGGGAAACTAAGATTGTGAACAAATTTTTGGAAGGATATGTTCACTGATTTATATATGATAAACAAACATAATGGGTCAAGTGGTTACCTCTGGCTGAATGGTGGTATAAAAATTTCTTTCATACTATAGAAAAATGACACCATTTAGGGACCATTATGGATATCATCCATCATCCATCACATCATATTTAACAGAAAATTATAAAGTTCAAGTAGAGGAAGATCACGTCGAGCATTAAAAATAGTTTCTCAAGATCTTAAAGGATAACCTCACTCTCGAGTAGAATTGAATGAAACAACAAAAATATCAACATCACGGTGAAAGAAGTTTTGACGTAGGTGACTAGGTATTTTTATGGTTACAACCATACAAACAAGTGTCCCTCAAGCAAGCTAAGAAGGATAATAAATTATCACCCAAGTATTATGGTCCTTAGAAGATTTTGGAAAAGATTGGCATTATGGAATACAAAAGGGAGTTTCTTGCATCTTCCCGAGTACACCTAGTTTTCCAAGTTTCATGCTTAAAGAAGGTTATCGATGACCATCTCCTAGTTCAAAAAATATCACTAAACTTGACGAAGAAGGAAAATTATATTGGATCCTAAAGAAGTCATGGAAATAAGAACTAGATAATGATGGAAGTGATTAATTTCATAGTATCTCATTAAGTTGAAGAACTTGGGAGGATCATAATTTTATATAGTGGCATCAAAAACTACTCAAGTGTTGAGGAAAAGAATTTTTTGAAGGAGAGGGGCATGTTAGGTCCCTATAATACTAGTTTAGCCTCCTTATTGTTATTGTTAATGTAACCCCCTTATTGTTATTGTTGTGCCCATGTAGCCCCCATATTTTTATTGCTGTGCCCCATAGAAGCCCACTATTGTTATTGTCGTGCCCTTACATTATTATTATTATGTAAGCTTTGATTATATTGTGACCCCTTAGACTCCTATATATACCATCGAGGTATTGTCATTTGTATCATTTCAGCATTATTCATTTATGTGATGTAAAGGAGGTTTCCCCCTCGAAGGGGTTTATTTTCAAGTCGTTGATTTATCTTTTCTGTTGTTCTGTGACTCGGTTGCATAACACCATATCTCTCTCTCTCTCTCTCTCTCTTTGCACTCCAACTCTGTTACTATCTCCCTCCCACTCTCCTTCTCTCTCTCCCCTCCACATTTGTGTCTCCCTCTCTCTTTCTTCCTCTTCTGTCCCACTCTATCCTCTCCTTCTCTCTCTCTTCCCTCCTCCTCTCCTCTCTCCATCTCCCCCTTGTCATTCTCTCTCTGTCTCCACCTATATCTCTCTATGTTTTTGTTCTTTCCTCCCTCTCCCCCCCTCCAAGTATTTCTCTCTCTCTACGCCTTATCACTCCCTCTCTCTCTGCCTCTATTTCTTTATGATTTTTTTCTTTCTCTCTCCCCCTCAAAGAATCTCTCTCTCTCTCTCTATGGTCAAGGATTGTCACTCTGTGTAATCAATAATATATGTAAGGTCTAACATAATAATAATAATAATTAAATTATTAATATTATAATATATTGGAATAATAATAATTATTATATTGATTACTATACCAATACCAATATATATAGAAATAATCTATTAAAAAAAACAATATGTTAACTTTACATTATATACAAACCAATTACTTATGATCAAATTGGTATCTTTATGCATTACATTTTACAATTTCTATTTTACATTTTAGATTACATTTTCTCACATTTTACATTACGTTACATTTTACATTTTATTTTTTCATTGTGAAATGAGTTATGGTTTTTGGGTATGTGGTATTGATAAACCATTGTATTGGCCCATGGTAATGTGATGAAAACCTATTTAAAAATTAATAATATCCATGGTATTGTGGGGTTGAATATCCATGGTTAGGAATATTGTTATATTGTAAGTTTACTGTAAGTATTAAATTTTTATGCCCTTATTAATTAAATTTAAATATGGTTATAGAATCTTATTAGTCCAAGTAAAGAGTCTAACAATCGATTTTTCTATTGATCACTATTAGTTTAACATTTATCAATGCAAATTATAATGTTTAACTCTCAAAAATAAATATTTAATTTTCAATATTATTTAATGTTATACCTTAATTTATGGATATAGTTGCAATATTCATGCACAATTTTTAGATATTTGTGTAGTGAGTTTTTGTTCTTAAGTTTTATAGGAAAACCATCCAAAAATAAAATTCTTGAAAATAGCTCATACTTAGGTAAATAATGTATTTATCATTTACTTCCAATCATATTTTAATCATGTCTTTGCATAAAAAATGCATAGGCATAAGATGTAAATAAATATACTTTCCATGAGTTACTTCTCACCATTATTTATGTTTTCATCAACACTTATGTAGGAGTAACACTAAAAATGTGTAGACTTAATAGTGGTTACTATGCACCAAAATTTATGTCAGCCTGAACAAGCAATTTGCTAGTCTACTTCACAACTAAATTTATTAGTTCCTGCCAAAGAAAGACCATAGGATGTTTTGTCTGTCAACCACTATTAATTTGGCATTAAACAATGTAAGTTATGATTATTATTTATGCAATTTTTCCTAGATCATAATTTCGAACTTGAGTTGGAGGGACTAAGTTGTGCTCCAAAACAAATTTGCAATATAACAAATTGAATTTTATTAATTTTATTACTTTTAACTTTTTATTATTGATTAGTCAACATTTAAATGTTTACACTCATTTCACAGAGACTACAACATCCCCCACACTAAGTTCTATCTTTTATTACTTTTTAATAAAGCTGACATTTCAAAAATGTTGACATATTATTTTATGTCACACCTACACATATTCCTTATACTAGGTTGTAGAGCATTTCTCAATGCAATAAAACATTGTTTTCTAATATTACAATTATGTAACCTTATTTTTAATAAGAATCTCAATTTCAAAATTGAAAGAAAATTATTAAGTACTATGTTAGCCAAAATTTCCATAAAAAACAAAATATGTGGCTAACAAAAAGAAAGTAAAAGAAAAAAAACCCTCAGTTATATTTAAGTTTTTTGTTTCAAGTTATTGAAAATTAAATTCAAACATAACAAGGAAGGGGAAGGAATGAATAGCGAGGGCGAACAGTGAACAATGTAGATAGTTGCAGCCGGTGAACCCTATGGAGGGTTGTAGAGGAGGGAGGTCCACTCCCTCCTACAAGGAGGCCGTGGCCAGCAGAGACAAGAAACCTCTCAAAAATGCTAGAGGAACTGGGTAGGAAGGGAAAAGAAATATAGAAGAGGAAACAGGAGAAGCCCTAAATAACGAAAAGAATGGCACAAAAGACAAAGAGGTAGAAGAAAAAAAATAGGGAACTAAAGACAAAGACACAAGGGACCTTGAAAACCCAAAGCATAGATAACTTCCAGGGTCATTTTAAATGATCCAGCCCTGCAGGCCCATAGGGAGCACATGCGAACATATGCCATCATCTGTAAGTTCATGGGATTATGGCCCACTGAAAAAGATTTACAGTCGTGGATTAAATATCACTGGAATCCTAAAGGAAGCATAGAACTACATATTGGGTCTAAGGGATTCTTTACGGTGGTGTTCACAAATATTGAAGACAAGGACAGAATATTTGAAGGAGGGCCTTACTTCTATGCTGTAGCGGGACTCTACATGAGACCATGGATGATGAATTTTGTTCCAGAAAGGGAAAATTTTACTTCAGTACTAGTCTGGGTAAGGTCTATTCTCTACCTCTTGATTACTGGCAAAATGAATCGTTAGCTGCCATAGGCAATAAATTAGGTCGCTATGTTAAAGCCTCTGAAGCCACTAGAAGGTGAAAATATACTTCCTTTGCCAGAATATGTGTGGAAATGGATCTATTAGGAGCTCTACCAGATGAGGTGATCTTGGAAGATTTTGATGAAGAATGGGTGCAAACAGTAGACTGTGAGCACATTTTGTTCAGATGTCACAAATGTCATGAACATGGACACCTTTTCAGAGATTGTCCGCTCAGCAAAGAAGTAAACAAGAGAAAAACCAACACAATGAAAGAAACAGACAGCTTCCCTAAAGTGGTTAATCGAGGTAAAGGAGGCAAAAGAGGACCGAAACTACATCAAGATGAAGGAAAATAGTTCAAGCAGAACATATTCCAAGTGCTTCAGGAAGAGGAAGAGATTACAAAAGAAGATCAAGCAATGGTAGGAAGTACTGTAGAAAAGGAGAAGGAAGAAAACCTGGAACAAACACAAAATATTGAGTACCAGAAAGAAGCTACAACGAGTGATGTTGAACAAGAAATGGATCAGGAAATGACCCAGAATGAAATGGATCTAGAGGACCATGAACTACAGGAAATTCTTGACAAAGAAAACCTAGATCTAGAAAGGTTCTTGATGCAGGGAACTACGGGGGGAGTGGATTCATTACCTCAAGAAGAGCTCAATAGAATACAACAGTTGTTTCTATGGAAAACATAGACTAAAGCACTGGAAAGAGAAAAAACCATCAATAAGAAGGACAACAGAGGTGTGAAAATGATGAAAACTACTCTGGGACTAGCCACTAGAAACCTAGGCAAGAAAAGAGGTAGGAAAAAGTAGAATGAACTCTTGATGGAGTGTGGAAAGTTGATTATTGATTCCAGTAAGATGAAAGATCTAGCCAGCTACTCCTTTACAAATATTTAATAATGAAGTTGACATCTTGGAATATTAGAGGTCTAGGGAGTAAGAGAAAGCAAAGAATGCTTAGTAACAGAAAGAAACAAGAAATGTCAGATATAATTTTCATCCAAGAAACGAAATGTTCCATTAAAAAATTAAGACAAATTCATAGAAAATGGCTCAACAGATTTGAGTTTCTTGAAGTCAAAGCAGAGAATACAGCAGGGGGCATACTCACCCTATGGAACCCCCCAAAAATAGGTATTCTGGATGATGAGGCTTCCAGAAATTATTTATCGGTTGTTATTCAACCGGTAGGAGAAATGGACACCTTTTTGGTCACAAACGTTTATGGTCCTTAGAGAACAGATGACGAACTCAGTTTTCTTGATACCTTGGTGGATCTCAGAGATAGACATGCAGATATACCCTGGATCATGGGAGGGTATTTCAACATGATCAAATCTCTTTCAGAGAAAAAAGGAGGAACAAGAGCTCTAAGCAAAGACTCCTTAGATTTCCAAACCTTTTAAGAAAATATGAATCTTGTTGACACTAATTGGAATACTGGCCTCTTTACTTGGAATAACAAAAGGGTAGGAGATTCCCATGTTGCCTCAAATTTAGACAGATTGCTCATCTCTGAGAATCTTATGCTGGCAGATAAAGAGGTGACAGCACGAGTTCTTCCCTTTAGAGGCTCAGAACACTGGCCAATTCATTTGGAGATTAAGGGTATTGGCGCTCCCAAGAACAATCCTTTCAGATTTGAAAATATCTGGCTATCACACCCAAACTTCATCAGCAACATTGAAAAATGGTGGTCAGAAGATTTGTAGATTCGGGGACCAGAATTTACCTGCTTCACAAAAGACTAAAGCACATCAAGCTTCGGCTTAAAGAATGGAAAAAGAAGGATTTTGGAAATATTTTTGAGGAGAAGAAAGCTGTTGAAAACAAGGCCTTCTTTGCCTTTTTCTATGAATCCTTCTAGCTACTCCATATAAATTTCTTCCTCCAATTCACCATGAAGGAAAGCAGTTTTTACATCTAACTATTCACATTCTAGGTATAAAGTAGCAACTAGATGAAGAATGACTCTAATGGATGACATTTTAACAACATGTGATAAAATTTCAATGAAGTCAATACCTTCTTTTTGGGCAAAACCTTTCACCACCAGTCTTGCTTTATACCTCTCCTTCTTTTCGTCACCTTCATGCTTAATCTTGTACACCCATTTGTTTTGTAAAGCCTTTCTACTTTTTGGGAGGTTTACCAACTCCCAAGTTTTATTTTCCTGCAAAGAGTTCATTTCTTCTTCCATTATTTACTGTGCTCGACTTTACAAGCTTATTGAAACTAATTAGGTTCACCTTCATCAGTCAACAAAATATAGTTTGAAGGAGGATACGTTTGTGAAGGCTTATGAGGCCTAGAAGATCTACGAACTAATTATGCTAGTGCATTATCAGGTTGAATCTCCTGTCAAGGTTCCTGCAAGATTCCTTCTTCTTGTTGTTCATTATTTTCCACTTGTTCTTCATGCTCCTGAATTTGTTGTTCATTTCCTTGTATTGGTGGTATGTTTTCCTGCTGCTCTTCAAACCTTTCAATAACCTTCTTAACCTCCAACTCACCTACAGTCCTCTTGAACATTTTTGACTCATTAAATATAACATCCCTGTTTCTAATAATTTTATGTTTGACTGGATCCCATAAACGATAACCAATATCTTCATCCACATATCCCCAAAAAATGCATTCCATAGATTTATCATCTAGCTTAGTTCTATTTTCTTTGGGAATATGTACAAATGCTTCACATCCAAATATTTTCAAGTGAGAATAATTCAAATTTTTACCAGTCCAAACTTCTTCAGGGATACCGCTATCCAAGGCTATAGTTAGAGATCTATTTATGAGGTAGCAAATGGTCCTGATTTCTTCAGTACAAAAATTCTTCTCCAAACCAGAATTGGACAACATACTTCGTGCCTTTTCCATAATGGTGCGATTCATGCTTTCTAAGACACCATTTTGTTGAGGAGTACCAGGCACAGTCTTCTCATGCTTTATGCCAAACCTGTTACAATATTCCTTAAATGCATTTGAGCAATAGTCTTCGCCATTATCTGTTCTTAAACACTTCGGCAATTTGTTAATCTCTTTTTCAACAACAACATGGAATTTTTGAAATATTCCAAACACTTCACTTTTATTTTTCATAGGATATGCCCAAATTTTCTTACATGCATCATCTATAAATGTTACAGAATATGATGCTCTTCCTAATGATTTGATGTTAACAGGCCCAAACACATCCGAGTGTACCAATTCTAACACATTTTTCTTTCTGTCATGGCCACCTCTAAGGAATGAAACCCTTCTTTGTCTACCATATATACAATTCTCACAAAGATCAAGATTGTAGGATTTCAAACTTGGCAATAAAGTTTTACTAACAAGGATTTTTAAGCCCTTCTTGCTCATGTGACCCAAATGCTTATGCCACAGATCTGCTGAATTTCCTTATTTTGTGATAGCAGTGAAATCTGATCTTCTTATCAGTGTCTTCAATGTGTATGATGTTCCTGTCTTGGGTCCTTTGGCCATGACCAATGCACCTTTGCTAATTTTCCATCCTCATTTTCCAAAGCTTGTCGAATAGCCTTCATCATCCAGTCGTCCCATAGAGATTAAACTCATGCGCATTTCTGGTACATGCCTGACCTGTTTCAACAATATATCTTGTCCATCTTTCATCTTGATTTGGACATCTCCCACTCCAATAATACTGCAAAAATGATTATTCCCTAAATGCACTCTACCATAATCACTGGAATTATATGAAACAAAACTATCTTTGTATGGGGTTACATGGTGAGATGCTAAAGAATCAAGGATCCAATCAAAGCTACTTCTAGATGTATATACACATGCATCCTCTACTAAAACAGTGAACAACACATCACCATCTGTGGCTATAGCAGTAGTCTTACCTTCATTTGTGTTCGATGACTTGTGATATGTACTAGACGGTCTTTGATCCTTTTTTCCTTTCTTCTAGAATCAACATTCTTTCTTCATGTGCCTGGGTTTGCCACAATGAAAGTAGATGATCCTTCCTCTCCTTGATTTTGATCAACCCCTCGATCTTGATTGCTCTTGCCGACCTCGATCCATTCTCCTACCACGATCAGCTAGAGCTAGAGCCTCTCCTCCCTGGTTTTTTGCAATTAACTTGCGTCACAACTCCTCATTCATTAAACTACTACTGAAGTACTCATAGATACAATTAAATTTTCCCAATTGTCTGACGTAGAATACATTAGCAAAATAGCTCTAATTTCATCATCTAAAATTATTTTAACAGAGTCAAGTTGATTAATAATAATATTAAATGCATTCAAGTGCTCAACAACTGAAGCAACCTCCTTCATTTTGAGATTATAAAGATTCTTTATTAAGAATACTTTATTTGATGTTGTGTTCTTGTCATATAGATCATGGAGCTTCTTCCATAATCCTTCAGTCGTCTTTTCTCTGGACACATTGAAATAAACATTCTTTGCTAAATATTGGCGGATTGTTGCAATTGCCTTTCTATTTAACTTATTCCACTTTTCATTTGTTATCGATGAGGGTTTCTTTGTTGTGTCCTCAATCGGCAAATACTGATCCTTTAAAATTAGTATATCCTCCATCTGTGATTTCCATAGGGAAAAATTAGCCCCACTCAACTTCTCCATATCTGTAACTGTTGTCTCCATTTTCAATCAACTTCACGCCCCAAAACACAAAAACTCCACTTAAAAATAAAACTTTAATTATTACTCTTTAAAATTTAGTAATAATGACCTTCCTCCTTTTAAAATACACTTTTCAAAATTCCTGCTCCCTTTTAAAATATACTTTTCAAAATTCCAACATATAATTATATATGTTTCATAATAAATATAAAAACATATATAATGTTTTAATCTTTTCACATTTCACACATACATATGTTGGTTTGAGAAAAAAAAACTTGACGTATATGTGGAAGCTTGATGTAAAAAAAACTTACAAACACTAGGTTGCAACTCCCAATTTCACGGATCTCCACGTTTCAAACGCCAGCAACACATTTCAACATAGATCCATGACCTTGTTTTTCTTGCAGCAACTGTCTTTTAGTTCCAAGATTCCTCAGCTATTTCCTGGACAGATCCTTCAACAGCTCCAAGGGTAACAACCAACGTTTTAACGAACGCTACCGGAGTAAGGCGATGGAACTAAGCGGCTTGCACAGTTGATATTCGAACCATACTCTGATATTAGTTGTTAGTTTAGAGCATACATAACACACAACGGATTTATACTCAGATACTTAGATAGCAATAGCAGAGAATAATTCACAGAGATAGACAAATGGAAAAACAACAAGATTACTCAGTTAGAAATAGCCGAATAGTTAAAACAATCATTGGAGAACAGAAATCACTTTGCATTACATAACAGGCTTGGGATTTGGCTTGCCTTCCTTGGCTAGAGAAATTACAAATTTATAGAAGCAAAAGAAGGATCTAGAATCTTGTATGTGATTCAGATGGAGATCTAGAATGATCTAGAAACTACTGGCGGCGTAGGAGGATCTAGAATTCTGCATGTGATTCTAAAAACTACTGGCGGTGTAGAAGGATCTAGAATTTTGCATGAATTTGGCTTCACACTTAACAAAGTTTTATTGTTGCTTCCTGATTCTCACCTCGTTTCTCCATCACAAACTTCAAGACCTTACCAAAAAATAATATAACAAAGAATTAATCCATCAGATGAAACTCTTGTGAGGTCGAGCCCGAGTTGTAATTTCAGAAAGAAATGCTATTAATTGAATACATCTTCTACCTTCACTACCGTTGAAGTGATTTTCCTCAATTGAACGTAATCTGCGTCTGAATATGTGCACAGATTCCGAAGAATTCTCGCACCATGAAAACCCCGAATTGGGTCGTCCAGCATAGAGATCAGGCTCGAAGGCGCATCATTCTTCTGCAATTTTGCTTATTCTCCAGTGAAAGTAGAGCCAGGGCTTCTCCTGCTTTGCTCACGAGCTCCCTCGTTTCATGAATCTTAATATTAATCCTCTCGATGTAAAACACATAAAATAGGCTACGTAAAATGATGCCGGTGTAGCCGATGCTCTCTCGGACCTCTTCATCGAGAGAAAGACTCGTCAATGTGTCGATGGTCAGGATCTACAGAGCGTGGGTCGTTACTTCTCTGTAATGAAGAATGTCTCTTAGATTGCTTATGATGAAGACTATCTCCAAGATGCCTCTCCTTAAGGCCTTAGCCTGTACCGCTTGCGAACATTCTCAAGAGCTGCAGAGCGAGCTTTGCTGTCTTGATTTGGGATTCGGGCACATTGGGATTTAATTTTGTGAGGCCTATGATTTTGGGAAGCAGCCCTCTGCAGCTTCTGATCTTAGCGCAGTTGTCGTGTTCGATGGGAAAACTTTTCAATATCAGCAGTCCGAGCACACTGAAGACCGAGTAATTATATGCATCCCCATATTGCTTTGAATGGATTTCAATCTGTTTGTTATCGTAAAGAAAAGATGCTATGGATTCCATGGCCCCAGCAATGGCCATCACCCAAATGCGATTCTGGTTTTTCTTGACCAATTTGGAGATGATATCTGCAGCCACTATACGAATCCCCTACCCGAGATGGTTCTTCCAATTCAGCATCTCAATCAGCCTCTACACTACATCTCGCTTTGTTCCGATTGCCCTCAAAGTCTCCTCTGCAAACTGATCTTTAATCACCAGCGCCGACAGAACTCGAGCCCCTGCCAGCTGTTGATCATAATAGCTGGACTACAGCAACTCCATGCTATATGACACAAATTCCATCTTCAAACCATCGAAAATGCTTTCATTGATGCATTGCGAATATGTATCATAGAAAAATCTTCGAAACGTGGGGAGCTCCGAATCAATGAACCCATATTCTACGCTCACCTGCGACAACAATTTTTTTGCAATGATCTTCCATTTCCGGTAGGCCTTCTCAAGTAGGAACCAAAGTGCTTCGGCTAAGGACAGACCATAGAAAATATTGAGAGCCAATTCTTGATTCTTGCTATCGCTACCTGAAGCTATGCCAAAGTCTTGCCTGGCTAGTCGATAAAGGGACAAGGTGACCCATGTCGAAGTCGACACCAACTGAAGTCAAAAAAGAATTTTGCTGGCGTTTTGGGATATGCAGAGCCACCCAGTCTAAGGAACAAATCGAATCTTACACGAAGACCAAGTTCTCTTTAATAGATCATGATTCTTGACAGTGGAATCTTGTTCCCGAATGTTAATCTTCGGGCTCTGGGTTTGTTTCTGTGTAAAGCACCTGCAGATTCGTCTTAAGATAAAGTTGGTTCCATTAAAATAGAACCTCCGACTTTGCCATTTAGCGTCATCTCATGTTGCACTTCCAGCTCGTGGATTTGGCTGAACATGTGAGTGCCTTCTGTCAACAATATTATGCTCACGAACCGAAAGGCTACCTTTTTTAAAGCTACTGGGAACCCTTCGAGGATGAAGACGGTGGCCTAGACGAAGGCCAAGGTTTCAAGCCCATTGGTGGCCTTTTCCAGAATTGCAAGCTTGAGGGCAAACAAAATAATTTTCTTCTCGGGAGCTGTGACCATATCACTGCGACTCCAGGACTCTTGAGATTCAATTATCTCCATCTGTGGGTCGAATGGAGAGACCAGTTTGCAACCTTTATAGTCGGGTAGTGATATATCGAGTCGAATGCTCGGTGATTCTACCTGCCCATTCATTTCTAAACAAGACCAGCATTTCTAACTCGTGCCTTCATTGGGCAAGATCGCCATTGGACCTCTAATGAACTGCCGAAAATGTGTGCAAAATCTTGTCTGAGCAAAGGTAAATTACAATTGGTGAAGCGGTTCACATGAGTTGATACAGCTCTAATGGGTTGATATGAATCTCATGAGTTGACAACGCCATATTGATATGGATCAGGGTTGAACCGATATTGAAGACACGTGGAAGCCTGATCACCATCTTTAATCTTACTTATCTAATTGGGTACTGAGAACTTAATCTTCGCATGCATTTCATTCAGTCAAAACAGAAATTGAGATAGAGATTGATTTTAAATTTCATTGACAGAACCACAAAGGCTTCCAGCAGTAAGATAGTCATGTGCAGCACAACCTTTGAATAATCCAATAATTTCTAAATGTATACATTAGTTTTTTGTGATCTGTTCTAGTCAACTTTTGGCAGATTGACATTGATTGTTCGCAAGCCCCCCCTGTGACATGAGACCGACCCCCTTGTGACATGAGATCGACTAATTTTTTCTTACTCACCCTCTACTTTATTGTTTGCAAGGAAAGTTACAATTTCATTTTAAAAAAAAATTCTCGTCAAGCACATCTACACCTTTGACATCTCCAATTATGGAGTTTACTAAGATTTGGCACATTTTCCACTTATATGGATGGTCGCTTAGATGAGATATTTATCCTCAAATATTTGATCATGCTACATAACCTCTCTTCTTTGCATTTATTTATAGAAGGCACTTTGCTCTATCTTCTTTGCCTTTATTTACAGAAGCCACTTTGCTCTAAAGTTAACAAAACTGTAGTTTGTATTATGTAACCTTTGTTGTATTGACTTTATAATTCAAACAAGATGAGTAGTAGCATGGCTACTAGTACCTTCCTAAGCAAAAAATAAATATCACTTGGCACCCATGGCGAACATTCGGACACGCAGATATCATGGAACCATGTGCACCCAACAACCATGGACCCACCTACATGTATTACACACGTTGATGTAACAATCAGAATCAGGAAGCCGGGAAAGTGGAGGAAGGGGCAGTCATTCGAATCATTATGCTCACGAAGCAGAACAACAGAGCCACCATGAATTTTCTAGGATCGCCTCAGAATACTATTGATGAGTGATCAAGTTCATTGTAGCATCATCACAGAATTATCCATAAACCCTCACATTATCCCAATGCTTCTAAAGACATCCAAGCACCACCTCTCTCTTCCAGTTTCCACAATCCTATCATTTAAATTGGTTATTAAGGGTTACGCCTGCATGCAAGAAGATTCAAATAAGCCATCTTTGTGCACTTTGATACGCTCTGCTAAAGTTGTGTGCATGCTAAGGATTTTGATATCTGTCGAGTTTCTGGATATCTGATCCAAAGAATTTTGTCTCTGGTCTAGGTTTAGGCTCTAGAGGGCTTTGGAATCTTACTGTTGGTTATTGGGTTGCATGTTTTAGTTGATTGGAATATCAATGGCAAATCTCAGCATGGAGACTAGCGGCGTCGAGACTTTTGCTTTCTAGGCTGAAATTAATCAGTTACTTAGCCTCATTATAAACACTGTTTACAGTAACAAGGAGATTTTCCTTAGAGATCTCATTAGTGATTCATTTGATGTAAGTAAAAAAATATTTATCAATTTTTTAGTTCTCATATATTCGTCAGATAATTAGGCGGGCCTACTACAGGGAGAATAAATAAGATTATATATGCTTCAGTATTGTTTGATGTTTATGGAATTTGATTCGGTTCAAAGGGCTAATGGATAAGAGCAAGTTGGATGCTCATGCGGAGCTTTTCATTCGGATTGTTCTCGAGAAGACAAACAAGTGCCGCACTACTATTGACAGTAGAATAGGCATGACCAAAGCTGGTGAGTTCTCTAGTCATTCGATTCTCATGATTTGAATGAAATATACTAAATCTTTAGATAATATTATAGCAGTTTTTTTGTTTGAATTCTTATGATATGCAATGGAATCCATAGACTTGGTGAACAATTTTTGAACAATTGGAAGCTCAACGACGAACAATACATTAGGGAATCTCAGGCTGGAGGGTCATTTACTGTCACAGGATATGTGAACAGTGAGCCCCCGGGGAGAGGAATTAAAATCACTTTGTTTCTCAAGGAAGATTAGTATATATAAATGTTCTCTTATGTTTCTTCACCTGTTTGATTCCTCAACAGTAGTTGGGGTTTTACTAGATTTAAGGGCATGGCATTTAATAAGTTGTTCATCTCTTTTTGAATGTGGTTTGATAGTTGAAATACTTTCTCACCAGAGTGGCTTAACGAATAACCTATAAGGCAAGGAAGGCCAAGGATAAGCAATTAGTATTGATATAGTGTTTGATTTAGAGATTTCAATTATTAGTTCACAAAATAAAGTTCTCTACTTGTTTATTATTGCAGATGGTGTTTTCTCCAAAGTGTTCTTTTCGTGGTGATAAGAAAATTATTGATGGCGCCCAGAGGGCTATGGAAAAGGCTCCAAGCATACACGAAATAGTGAGTAACCTTTGAATACCCTTTTAGTGATAATTATAAAGATAATTGCATCTTGCAAGATGTGGAAAAGGCTCCAGAATACACGAAATGTTGAGTAACCATTTGAATAGCTTTTTAGTGATACTTATAAAGATAATTGCATCTTGCGGCGAAGCTATTTTTGACAATTTATTTGAACTATGCATTAACATAATAACTGGGAAAATGAAACAGAAATACACACACACAAAACATTAGTATGAAATCTGTCTGAAATTGAAAAAATATGAAAAAACATCACTACATCATGAAGAATTGCAAATCGGAAAAATATGAAAAAAATATCACTGCATCATGAAGATTAGCAAAGTGGGCTCTGGGACTGTGATTCTTTGTAGAGATTTAAAATGGTTTTCTTTTTTTATCTTTTATATGATTTTATATGGTGTACGATTAAGCACTTTTCGTTCAGGATTTGGGGCCTTTGTACCTTGCATATCGGTTGAAGGCATAGCTACGCTTGCAGCAACTGCTCTACTCGCTTGGGGATTTTGGAATGGAAATAGCAATTTTGCAGGGTTGGAAGAGAAAGAACCTGAATTCTATCCCGCCCTTTCCATGCTTAAAGAACTCTTTGCAGGTTCACATGCACATGGATAATTTTTTGGTTCCTCTGGTTCCTCCTACAAGTTTATTTTTTGATCTTTTGGTTCCTCTAGCTCCTCCTGCAACAAGTTGTCTGGTTCCTTTGGTTCCTCCTTTAAGTTGTCTTGCTGTTCCAGTAAATTGTCCTTGAAATATTGTTAATGCAGAGCATGGCATCTATATTTCAAGTTGTGGTAGGCGTATAAGACAAAGCATTCAGCGTACGGACATGTAGAAAGCTATCGCCACCACACCAGTCCATGCATGCACACAGCCATGTGGTGTGCCATGTATACTGACGAAAGAGAAGTGTGCCATGTGTAATGACCATAAACAATGTTTTACGAAGCATAATACGAACCAAATATTATTGAAATAACATTTAATGTTTGTTAACTAATGCTAGCATTAGTTTTTGTTTTGAAAGTGCAAATTCGAATTATAGGAACAAGATAGCCATTATAAAGCAACAATTGCAGAGATCTATCAACGATAACCGCAAATGCAAATATATATAGCCTATGTTTTTGCCTCTACCTCGAGAAGAGGCCAAATAACACAGTAAATTACTATATACCAGAAAACGTTCGATATACTCCCTCAACTGGCACTAAGAAATAGGTCACAAACAGGTCAACTAATGTTAACATCATAATTTTCGATTACTATAGTCCCATGCCATCGCCAGATGATAGGGATTAATAAGAAAATCGAAGAGGGGAAAAACGTGATTTAATAATGACCAGTCTAATTCAATATCCCAATCATACAAATTCAAAATAAATTAATAAAGACTATTCAAGGAGATTGATTTGAGAGACTTTGAGGGTCTCATCCTAATATAAAATCTTCAATTTTCACCAAATGAATCCTAAATTTCAATGTGAATGATAAATAAATCAAGTAAATTACAATTTAAAATGTGGTAGAATATGGCAAGACAATAAGAAAAGTGCAATCCAAATGTGATGGTGCACGTGGTTATGGATACTTGTACATTTCCATTATTAGAAAATAGTATCTAAAATATCACTCAAGCCAAAATATTTGAGAAGCCCTCAACACCATTAAAAAAAATGTCACATGGACAATGTCTCAATTTGAATGTCACACGGATAATGCCTCAATATGAGGGTCGAAGTCAATCGAACATTACGTAAAGTTAGAAAATCGTTATGTAGTTTACTCAGTGTTGAGCTTTTGTGGAGATATGTTATTAGTCAATGTTTATACTAATTGATGGGTGTTCATAAAATAATAATTTTTTTGACTAATTATTATATTTATGGTTTAATTAATGTTTTAGCAGAAATATTTGATCAATCAATTTTTTATGCAAAGCTTTTATTTAGACTTTTTATTGTTGGCAAACGAGTATGATATTATTAAAACCTAGGAAAATCGTTTCAAATTTCACTCAAATGCCAATTTAATGCTATCTTGTAGTTAGCATTACTTACGAAACATTTAATGTTTTACTTCTTCAATATAATCTTCACTTTGTTACTTATGCCACACCATATCCACCACATAGCTTTCTACATGTGCTTTGCAGCGCTTGACACCCATCACCACCTCTGCCTCTACGTCACTACCATTGAATTTTAATACTAACAACTATTACCTGTGAATGGTTTGATACATGAAACTAATTTTATTCATAGTCCTCTACATCCTGCACTAGCTCCATAGCTATGTTTCTCTTTGTGATTCTCTTTTCTCACGCGGAACAAAGCTTCGTAGTAGGGGTTGCAAAACAAATCTTCATAGTAGGGTTTTTGCCAACTTTCAAAAGCCTTGTCTTCTTCAAAAACGCTCTTTAGCTCAGCCTCATCTTCTTCAATTAAATTCTTTAGCTCAGGTATGGAAAGAACATGCATCAATCGAGGTCTCGATGCCTCAACTTTCTATAACTATCTACAATCCTTCACTACCATACTGAATCCCACCACATCTTTTGTGCCTACTCCTCTTTTAGCTTTGACTCTTGTACCACCAATAATGACCACTCTGTCCTGATATATTTCTGTTAGTCAATTGTAAATAAGTCTTCTTGCACCTATCAAATTCCCCTTTTCTTCATTCCATGTATGCTCTATAAATATGTTTTGACTCCTCTAGTTATGGGTTTATAGACATATACCTGTAAGATCATTAATTTCCTGCATCTACCATTGCTTGGTCCACAAATTGTTTTACTATGGATTCCTAGTCCAACTCATCTCTCATATGAAAAAACAAAACTCTTCTTAACTAAGTGTTTTCCACAAATATGGAATCAATAGAATACATTCATAGGAGCTAAGATTTCGCTGAAGCCTAAATATGTGGTTCTGTAGAAGCCTAAGTATGCGAAACCATGGAACATTGAAGGTGGAAATTTTAGTGGAATATCAGAGTGGTTTTTGGGTGTACCAACAACAAAATTGGAAGCATACCAAGAAGCAGAGGGTGTTGCAAAGCCCAAATTTTGTAGATCTCTAAGCAGCCATAGCTTCATATCCATACCTGGATTATCGAGTGATGTAATGCAACCTACTGAGATCCAAACTTCACTATGTAACATGCTTCACAATATGTCTTATGTTAGGCCCCTATACTACTAGTGTAACCCCTTATTGTTATTAGTACAAACCACTTATTATATTGATGTACCCATTTAGTGCCCATATTGTTACTATTGTGCCCCATAGAAGCCCACTATT